>OZ030018.1:75155993-75333493 GCA_964023405.1 Apodemus agrarius
CTTTGAGTTTGTAATCTGTCTTCTCTCTCTGTATTCTCTATTTCATGTGTCTTTCTTCCTTGTTTTCCCACCAGAAATCTCACAGGAAGAGAAGGAGTCAGTCTGACGAGAGAGTGAATTATACAGATGAAAATAAATAGCCTTTCACAATCCCAGGCAATGCTATGGTAACTTAGTCCTGCCCAGTGCTAGGACTCGGACTGTAGTGCGAGCCTCCAGCAGGCACAGGTGGCAACTGTCACTTTAACCCCTTTCTACCCGTTCCGTTTTCAACACTCTGGACCTCTATCATAAGTCTTACAAAGTACCAAATTCCAACTTCAAATCTCATGCTGTTAAATTAACAACATCACTGTGCTTCGTATGGTGTGAATGTCTCCCATAACTTTACACGGGAAACGCTCTTCAGATTTCATTTACCAGTTTAAAAATAGCAAACTCTAATTTGAAGCAGTCTCTTCCCCCGAGAGAGGCACACTATTGTGAACTCTTGCTAATATTCCTTCTCAGTGCAAGGTAAATATTTTTCTACAAACACAAACAAAATTCAGTTTCACCACAGGTTTTAGAAGTCATATTTGTCAAAAGATGATGTTTGTTTTGAAACAAATCAAAAAGAAAATATTCTTTAGAGCAAAAATGACAAGCCACAATCTGTTTCACATAACAATGGCTATCTAGTTTTAAGACATAAATAAAAATTTCCAGTGCTTATTTTGACTTAAAAATTGCCCAATAGATTATAATATCCCTGCCCAATGAAATTTCTTTTTCTTGGATGGGTGGAGACAGAGCATGGCAACTGATACACTTTAATATTTTTTAACATCTTAAAATGGTGTGACAGTTTTTAAGTAATGTTTTAATTATGTTTCTGATAATTTCATACCTCCTCCTCTAACTTCCAACATCTCCCAGAACCCCCTCCCTCCTCTCTCTCTCTCTCTCTCTCTCTCTCTCTCTCTCTCCCCCTTATTGAGTTCTGTAGTGTGACATTTTTAAAAAAAAATGGATCTCTTCAAACTTTGTCACTTAGTAACTCAACAAATAAAGTGTAACTGTAGAAAAGATGTCTACAGACCACTTTAAGTCTATGGACTTAAAGTGCAAAGTCCAAAGTAGTATCATTATGCTCACTAAACAAGAAGGGTTACTTTAGTACACAGCAGAAACACTCAGAATACACAGGCACACCAGTTCAGTTTTGACAGACGTCAGGTCAGATTTAAACTCACCGCTGGATGTAAGGGTCGGGGCAGTACTGTAGGGTGGCACACCGAGAGGTTTCAAAATTCATTTCCTTCAACTCTCTTTGATACTAACAGATGGGGAGCAATTCTATAAAATATACATATACACCTGAGAATATCTAGGTATATAGCCAGGAGGCTGAAAGCAGTAGGGTCAAATGCCATCAGACATAGAAGTTTAGACACTTCCCCCCTTTGCACAGATTTGCAAAGAGGCGGGCCGTTTCTTCCTTCCAGCCAATGAGAGTCTTCAAGTGACCAGAGCATCATAAACAGTCGATTCTTACCAGCTGGGCATCCTCTGTAAAGCTGTTCTTCCTCTCCGCCACGGTTTTAGAGCCTGTGACGTAGAGTGGCCACACTTGTTGGCAATTTGTAGGCATCTCTGAGCTTCTGATCTTGCTCGTGATTGGGCGGTGGCATGAATGGCATCAGAGGTTAATCACGGGAGCCAGGACTTGTCACTGAGCTAATAAATGTCCCCCTTGCTCCGACTAAATAACATCTCCTTGTATCTGTATTCTGAGTTGATTTGAGAGCTCCTGCCAGCGCTGCTGTGGCTAGACTGTTTCACAGATACGCTTAGAAGACTTTTTGTTTTGCCCCTGGCTTCTTCCCGCCCCCCCACCCCACCCCCCTTCAGCCTCCCTTTCAGCCAACCGCCTGTTGTGGCCACAATCTCAAATAGCAAAGACAGGGAAATTCCTTGATTATATTTAACCTAGAACTCACTCTTCATTTCGACGAGAGACAGAGAGAGAGAGAGAGAGAGAGAGAGAGAGAGAGAGAGAGAGAGAGAGAGAGAATGTCTATGTATTTTTACCCCAAATAAAATAGCCTGTAGTTTTGTTTTGTTTTTTAACCATACAGATATAAGTAATAGGATTTTTAATGTGATATTAAACTAGGAGTTAATACTTTCTTTTACAAAGTTTCCCAATTGTTTTATTATTTGGGTATTTATTTAGAATTATTTCAGATTAACTGTCAACATGGAAAAATAAAGTTTATTTCAGTCTGTCTCATTCTCTTACTTTTAGCTCTCTTTAGTCTCCTTTGACCTACCTTACTATGAAATCTGACATTCTTTATATAGTCAAGAATTAATATATTATCAAGCAAAGTCTCCGTGATGATGAATTTGTTTCCTTTCTGAATGTAGGCTGTAAACCAATCCTGCTTCTGTGGATTTAGAAATTGAATGAAATATGATTCAGAAGCTAAATTAGAATAGAGTCCAAGAGGGAACTAGAGCTGTGTGCCCAAGTGTCACTGACATGGTAAATACATATCTCCATTCATGCCAGTCATAGACACCTGCAAACTAGTGACATCAGAAAATGTCAAAGTTGTGAGACAAGCTGAAGAGAAATCTGACATTTCCCTGTAAGAAATTCTGCTTCAAAATGTGTTCGTAAAGATGTTTTATTTGTTGTTCCAGCCAGGGAGAAGCTATTTAAAACCTGACATTCTCTTCCTTCACTCAGACTGAGCGTGTCTAACATCTGTGAATTGTGAAACTCACACACATGCCGGCCTGAGCCCCAGCCAAATCTGACAGCTTTCTCTAAAAAATGTGAAACTTGAAGCAAAGATCATTTCACTAATTAATTATAGATTAGCTCATTGGAATTGGAGTGTTTGGTTTCCTTCCTCATATAGATGACCTGATGGCAAAGTTCTTAAATTGAGACCAATCAATTTCCTGTGGCCATGGCTGTGGGGGAACTCCATCACACAGGACCTGTCTACGGCTGGTTGTGAGATGAGTCTCTGGAAGCACAGGAAGGATGATCTCCTAGCCAGAGGCACAACCTAAGCTGTGCCCCAAAACACAAGAATGGGGGATAGAGTAAGTGGAAATCACATGCTTAGAAAGGAAAAGGCCCTGGGTTCAGTCCTTGGTCGTGAGAAATTAGGAAAGACAAGGAATATGATTTCACGTGGACAGTGTCTCACACTGTAATAAACCCACGAGCCACTTGGAACTCTTGCGCAGGCGCAATCTGGTTCTTTATTTCCAGGGTAGAGTTTGAGATTGTATTTCTAACTCTGGGATGATTATGCCAGGCAGGGTGGCTGGCCCAAGGACCAGATCTGAAGTAGAAATATCTGAGCTCACCTTTTGCTTTGTATTTACGATTAAAGTGCTTGCTGAACAGAAGAAAGAACTTGTCAAAGTATTTTCCATTTAGGCCCAAAGTCATAGACTTCCACATAATCACTTTTCAAGCATTCTTCATGCGTATTTTTATTTACAAGTTTTAGAACTTAATATGTACGGTTTAAAGTTTAAAAAAAACTTTAAAGCGTATGCCATTATATCAACAGTTGTTATAGAAAATACTATATTATACGTATATATGTATATATGTATAAATATAGGGCAGAAGGCAGATTATTAGGTGGTAATGGGTTTTATAGAAATAATTATGAAGGATATTGGTTCCCAGTGCTTAGTTAAGAAACAGAGTTAACTTGACTTAGAGGAGAAGAGCGAAGTCCTCAGGATGCCAAACATGTTAGATAGAGTCTACGAGCATCTGTGACCTGGGAAAATGAGTGGCGATGAATCTGCAAGTACCATAGCTGCTCAGATCTGCACTCTACCACTCCTTGACACTCAAGTTACTCCGCAAATGTGTACATTTTTTTGAGATACTAGTTGGAAATTTTTCTGAATGTTTTAAGTCTCTTAGTTAGAAAGTATCGTAGAATCACTTACATGGACATGCGGGAGAAGGAAATGACCTTTCCAACCTACAAGTTTAAAAGATGCTTGTGAACATACTTGCTTTGTATGAAGCAGGAATTAAGACTTCAGAGATGCAATAATGTTTAGTATCTAGAGTTCTTGGCATAATGTCCTAGGAAGACATATACCTTCTCTCTTCACTCCGAGCAGCCAAGAACATGCCCAGCCTGACTCAGGTATTCATCACAGAAATTCTCTCTGAAATCGGTGACATGTGTCACATAACTGTTATTATGTATGTGCTTTCTGGTCTAGGCTTCAAACTTTTATCATTATTCTCTTGCTTTGGGTCAGAAAAGATTTCTACCATTCGAGGAGAGAACAGTGAAGTGTAGGGTGGTGTAAAACAGATGTTACTATGCACAGCTTATGATCTATTGGTTCCCTCAGCCATGACAGTTTGTGATTGTGGTCACTGTTTATCAGAGAAGCTGAGTTCAGGGCAACTGGACCTTAGGCCCCATCCTGTCTAACTCAATATGGCCTATACCACTTCAGATTATGGGAACCTTCTAGAATATAAGGTGGTAAAATGTGCCAAATATCACACACCAAAAAGGAACAGTTGAGTTTGACATTCTTCAGCACCAAAGCCATTTCGACCACAGTCTATTAATCAAGGAAGAAACTGAAGCTTGCCTTGGAAGAGGGTCTTACTATCCATATACATGAATTCCGGTTCTACTTTTATTCTACCTTTCAAACTTAGCTATGGCCTTTTGATCTGACCTTGAACTTATTGCAGGCCTTGCAATCCATCGCATGGAAATATTTATAGCCAAACTAATGACTAAAGTCTATTAAGAGAAAAAAAAAAGGGTTTAGGGACTTGCCCCAATGAATGGGGGAAGTTTTGATTCAGGGACGTGCAAGAAAACACAGAAGCAAGTTAGGCAGGGAAGACATTGGCAGGTTCCCTAACAGACAAACCTGATACCCTCGAAGTCACACCCAGTGTCCAAAAGCTATGTGGGTGGGCTTCTCTTCCAGACATACCCGAACAGCTGTGTGGGGGACGATCTTCACTCCCACCCATCCTTTGCTCCAAGTCCACGTGAGTGGGAGATAAATAAGGAAACACAGGAAGTCCTTATTTGGTACTGCCCAGATTTGTTTTTCCGGAAGCATCTGTTAGATACGAGGTAAGATGTGTCTTTCCTCTACACGTTTTCACTGTGTTTCCTAAAGGAAGAAATCTCTTACATAATCACACTTCAACCAGAGAAACCACGAAATGCACATCCATAAAATATCTACTCTGCGCCTACTTCAAGTTGCCTGTTTTGCCATTTATGCCTGTATAGTGACAGAAAATCTTGATTCGTGTATTTCCCTGGTTAGTCATTTTCTCACTGGGAACAGGTCCTTTAGCTCCTTCCAAACACGGTTATTTGGAAAGATGACAGGCTGGTTGCTTAGTTGAGTTTTTGGTGGCTGTTTTCTCCTGAGTAGATTCAGTTTCTTGATTTTGGCAGAAATGGTGTGAACGCGAGGCTCAATACACGACATCCACTGTGAATTGTGTGGCTTTTAAAAATCCCTCGAGTGAATTTCCTCCAAATTTGAAGCTCTGAGAAGTAGATCATTTTAAAACTTTCACAGTAACTTCCAAGACCTCAGGAAATTCCTCTGTAGTTTGCTTATAATATCATTTACTTCATGATAGATACTTGTGAAATATTTGAATTCTCATCATTTTACATTGTTGTTCCTTTCTACTCTGTTTCCAAATCATCCCTTCTCCACCCAACATGGTCCTGAGAAGGGATATCAGACAGGTTTTGAAGAGTCACACAAAGGCAATATTAAGAGGGTGAATTTTAGATTGGGGTCAAAAAGACCCATTCAAGCAATTATCAGGTTTGCTTGTGACTAGTTAAAGTACTGTAGTTCATCCTGGCATAATGAATGGCTGCTGAACATGGTCCTCCTGTGTGGAGTTACTGTAGGCTCAGGTTGGTGCTCACTTTAGGAGTTGGTAGGGAAATATCTATAGGCAACTTTATCAGAAATCCAAATGGTACAGGAAAACCAGTAACTTCAATATTTACTTAAAAATCAAATTGTTTGCTATTATCATATATGTATATATCCAATACACATATGTATTCAGTATATGTAATATATATATATATATATATATATATGTGTGTGTGTGTGTGTGTGTGTGTATAACATAAACAATTATGCATATACTATGCTTGATAAGTTGTTTTGAGAAGAATTTGTAAAATAGAGATTATCTTAATTTTGGTTGACATGGGCACACAAACCTGTGAGGAACCACAAACATTGACATGTCTGTCAAATTTCCAGTTGACACAATAGAAAAAAGCAGCCTTTGAAAGATTCTTTTCAACTTCAGGAGTCCAAGACTCTATGGCTATTAAGTTCTGAAAAGTCTATTTAGGTGTTTGATTCGTCTGTGTATAAAACTGAGCTTATAAAGTACTTAGAGATTACAAAATACATCTGTGGTGTCACCAGAGTCTGGGGAGGAGGGGTGGGTTGGAAGTGGTTGATTAACAGGTATTGGGTTTCAGTTTTGCAAGACAAAAATCTTGAGATCAGTTACATGACACTGTGTCTATATTAAGCTCTACTGAACTGTACATGTAAAAACAGTTAAGGAGGTAAACAGTCTATATAATTCTGTGTATCATAGTTGAAAAATTAAAAATATGGTGAGGGGGGAACTGGGAAAGGGGAAAGCCTTTGGAAATTAAACAAAGAATAGAGAAAATAAAACAAAATAAAAAAAGAAACACTAACAATAAAATAAGATAAAATTACGAATGAAAAAAAAGATGCTAGGGCATGGTTGTTACAAAGTACAAGCTGTTGATGTCTCTAAAACACTGGCTGGATTAAAATCGCTAATTGCAAATAGGGACACTGGGGAGATAGCTCAGCAGTTCGGAGCTCTTGCTGCTCTTTCAGAGGCTTCAGGTTTGGTTTCCAGCACTCACAATGAGATGTCTCACAACCAATTGTAACTCCAGCTCCAGGGGCCACACCCTCTGCTGGGCTACATGGGCCCTCAAATACTCTGACCCAAATACACACACCTATGCATAAGTAAAACTAAAATAAATAGGGAATTTGGGAGTTTAAAAAATATGTGTAGGTAAGTGCTTAAATAAATAGTCAGCATAAGCATCATAGTTAAGAAACAGAAAAGAAAATCAGAGATTTTCTTCTGAAATATTCAACATGAATGTCTGTATGTGTCTTGAATTTGTGATTTTCTAAGTGTGTTTTTAGAAGATTTTGTATCAAAGTAATGTATTAGGCTTTTGTTATGTATAACATTTGCTAGGCTAAGCAAAATCTGACCACAGGATATGGGCATGCCTCAGTCAGGTAGTAACCTCTTTGCTTAGCAGTTATGAAGTCCTGAGTTTCGTCTTCAGAACCGATGTAAAACACTGAGCATGAATGTAGACATTTGTAATACCAGTACTACGAATCTGGGGTACAAGATGATCTGTAGGGCTCACTGGCAGCCAGCCTAGTCTACTGGGTGAGGCTCAAGGCTAGAGATACAGTCTAAAAAGGGGGGAGGAGTAGCCAGCACCTGAACCTCCACATGCATGTGCACACACGTATACACACATGTGTAAGTATGCATACACAGAATCTATTGGAAAGAACTTGAAAGTGATCATTCCTACTGTGTAAGGAGCTTAACTTCTAATTTCTGAGCTAACATGTTTATCAGTTTGCTCCCTGTATATCACTAACCATAGATGATGTCATGACATGACATGAATTTCAGTGGGGTTCTTATGTGATTCTCTCAGATTGAGTGTACATCTATTTCACAGCAAGTTCATACCATCAGGATAAATATTTCTTGAAGATCTCCTTTATGTATGCATTGGTGTACTGGAAGCTGCTAATAGCAGCCAGATCACTTAGAGCCAAGCCTTGTCTCTAAGTGCTCCAAGAGCACTTGAGAATGACTTTCTTTCCCTTTATATATCTTAAACTTTGTAGCCAAAGGAATGGAATGGAACACCTTAATACATTGGTGTCTTCCATGGCCCATTTACATATAGGTAAACTATCCACATGTTGTAGTTCTCCTTTCTTTTGCCACTGTATTTATCTTATATCTCCCTTGCAAAATTTTGTTCTAATAAACATTAATGAAAGAAAAAAATTGAAAAAGCCCAGACAGAAAGATGGCTCAGTAAAGTGATTAAGATCACTTGGGTGCTCTTCCAGAAGGCCTCCTTTCAGTTTCCAGCATCCATATGACAGTTCACAATTGTCTGCAAGAGGTCCAATGCCCGCATACAGACATACATATAGGCAAAATAGCAATGTACATAAATTAAAAATAAGTAGCTCATTAAACTTGAGTGAATAAGAAGGAACAGCTATGGCACAGCCCTCTGAGTTGGTCTGGGGCAAATGGTACCTGATCAGTACTCATGAGGTAAGACGATGTTTGCTAGCATCCATGATGCTCAGGTGTTGGTAGGAAGAGAATGCAGAATTCTTAATTGGCTTTGTGAGACCAAGAGACCATTTAGACAGGCCCTTACTCCAGATAGACATATTCTTGGGTGGAATCATGAAAGCTATGATTTCTTCCCAGAAGAGAGATAGGTATGAGCTAATATCTGCATATTAAAAAGCTTATGGTAATATTATATCTCTGGTATCTGGAGTCCTGTAAAACAATATGTATCTATAAAAACCGCTGTCAAAAGAAGGACAAGTCCTGAACAGAACACCAACAGCTCAGGGTCTAAGATCAACAGTTGATAAACGGGACTTCTTGAAACTGAAAATCTTCTGTAAAGCAAAGGACATTGTCAGTAGGACAAAAGACCAACCTACAGATTGGGAAAAGATCTAAGAATTCAAGAAGTTAGACTCCAACAAACCAAATAGCCCAATTAAAATATGGGGTACAGAGCTAAACAGAGAAATATTAATAGAAGAATCTCAAATGACCAAGAAGCACTTAAAGAAATGTTCAACACTCATCCTTAGTCATTGGGGAAATGCACCCTCATTCCACCTTACACCAGTTAGAATGGCTAACATTAAAACCACAAGTGACAACATATGCTGGCAAGGAAGTAGAGAAAGTAAATACTCCTCCATTGCTGGTAGGATTGCAAATTACTCAGATCACTCTGGAAATCAATCTGGTACTTCCTCACAAAATTGGAAATAGTTCTATCTGAAGACCCAGCCATACTGGTCCTGGATATATACCCCAAAGATGCTCCACCATACCACAAGGATAAACATGCTCCACTCTGTTCATAGAAGCCTTATTCATAATAGCCAGAAACTGGAAATGGCCTAGATGTCTCTCAACCAAAGAATGAATACAGAAAATGTGGTTTATTTGCACAATGGAATATCATTCAGCTATTAGAAACAAAGACATCATCAATTTTGCAGGTAAATGGATGGAACTAGAAAATATCCTGAGTGAGATAACCCAGAGCTAAAATTACATGCATAGTATGTACTCACTGATAAGGATATTGGCCAAAAAGTACAGAATACCCACGATATAACCCACAGAATATAAGAAGCTAAGCAAGAAAGAAGGCCAAAATAAGGATGTTTCAATCCCACTAAGAAGGAGGATGAAAATAATCATGGAAGGTAGAGGAAAGGAGGGACCTGAATGGGAGAAGAAAGGGGAAGGGGAAAAGGGGGGGCAGGAACAGATATGGGATAGACAGGAGAGAAGCCAGACGGCTAGGAGAATGAATAGAAATATGCAGCTGCTAGGCCTTGGGGGCTGGAAGTGGAGGGAAGATCTAGAAAGTCCCAGAGACTTGGAATGTAAGAGGTGCCGAGAACTCAATGCCAAATAGTGCAGAGATGGAACCTGATGACCCCATGTCCAGTAGTTAGACAGGGCCCCAGTAGAGGGATGGGGGCACCAAGCTACCTTCAAAATTTTTGACCCAGTATTGATCCTGTCTAAATGAAATTCAGGGACAAAAAAATGGAGCAGAGACCAAAGGAATGGCCTATCAGTGATCAGGTCAATTAGGATCCATCCCACAGGCGAGTACCAAACCCTGATACTATTACTGATACTATGTTGTGCTTGCAAACAGGAGCCTAGCATGGCTGTCCTCTGAGAGACTCTACCAGAAGCTGACTGAGATAGATACAGATACTTACAGCTAGCCATTGAACTAAGATTGGGGACTCCTTTGGAGAAGTTAGGGCAAGGATTGAAGGAGCAAGCAGAATGCCCCATAGAAAGACCAACAATGTCAACTAACCTGGACCCACTGGAGCTTTCAGAGACTAAGCCAGGAACCAAATAGCATGAAGGGGCTGGTCCTAGTGTGCCACCCCACACCCTATAGGTAGCAGAGGACTGAGTGCCTGGTTTGGCCCCAGTGAGTGATTTGCCTAATTCTGAAGAGACTTAATGCTCCAGAGAAGGCAGATTGGGGGTGTGAGGAGGGCAGCACAGCTTCTCAGAGACAAAGGGTTAGGGGATGGGGTAAAGAACTTTGGGAGGGGGATCTGGGGTGGGGGTAACATTTCAGATGTAAATAAATAAATAAACAAAAGACAAGAAATATTTATGAATTTCTATTTTTGAAAGTATTCAAAGTTTAAAAGGTGTTAGAGATAAGTAACTGAAAGAGACAAGATTAATTTTAAAATAATAAAACTTTCTACGGTAGTTTAGATTTTACAAGATACCTTGGGGACAGGATCTAACTTCTGCCTGTGACTTTTTTTTTAAATTTCAAATGTCTTTTTTTAAAATTTTCTGTCATTTTTATTGAAACGCATATTATAAAATGATAAATTGTGTTTTTAAAAGAAAATACAAAAACTATTAGAAACTGTGAAATATTGTTTTATATTTGGCAGCAAAATGAGCTAGTAATTAATAAATAATGAAGAGATGAAAAGAAAATAAATTGTAAAAGGACACACTTTAAAGTAAGTTAAAGAATTTTTTTTTCTAAATGAAGCCTTCCAACCTATGAGCATGATGATCTTGCAGTCTTTTGATACCTTCTTCAAGTTCCTTCTTCAGTGTCTTAGAATTCTATCTTACAAATTTTCACTTTCTTGGTTAGAGTTATCCCAAGATGTTTTATATTATTTGATACTATTGTGAAAGATGTTACTTTCTTGATTTCTTTCTCAATTAGTTTGCCATTTGTATATAGGAAGGCTACTGATTTCTGGGAGTTAATTTTGTATTCAGCTACTTTGCTGAAAGTCTTATCAACTTTATGAGTTTCTCAGTAGACTTTTTAGGTTCACTTATGAATGTTATTACATCGCCTGCAAATAAAGTGTCTTTTGTCTTGCAGAAACTTTGTAATTTTATAAGGTCCCATTTGTCTATTCTTGATCTTAGAGCATAAGCTATTCGTGTTCTGTTCAGGAACTTTCCTGATGAGCCAATGTCCTCAAGGTTCTTCCCCAGTTTCTTTTCTATTAATTTCAGTGTGTCTTGTTTAATGTGGAGGTCCTTGATCCACTTGGAGTTGAGCTTAATACAAGGAGATATGAGTGGATCAATTCTCATTCTTCTGCATGTTGATGGAAATCCATCAATGTAATCCACTATATAAACAAACTCAAAGAAAAAACCACATGGTCATCTCATTGGATGCTGAAAAAGCATTTGACAAAATTCAGCATCCTTTTGTACTAAAAGTATTGGAAAGAACAGGAATTCAAGGCCCATACCTAAACATAGTAAAAGCAATTTACAGCAGACCGATAGCCAACATCAAAGTAAACGGAGAGAAACTTGAAGCAATCCCACTAAAATCAGGGACTAGACAAGGCTGCCCCCTCTCACCATATTTTTTCAATATAGTACTTGAGGTACTAGCTAGAGAAATTCGACAACATAAGGAAATCAAAGGGATACAAATTGGAAAGGAAGATGTCAAACTATCACTATTCACAGATGATATGATAGTATATTTAAGTGACCCAAAAAACTCCACCAGAGAACTCCTACAGCTGATAAACAACTTCAGCAAAGTGGCTGGTTATGAAATCAACTCAAGCAAATCAGTAGCCTTCCTATAATCAAAGGATAAGCAGGCTGAGAAAGAAATTAGGGATATGACACCATTCACAATAGCCACAAACAATATAAAGTACCTTGGTGTGACTCTAACCAAACAAGTGAAAGATTTGTATGACAAAAACTTCAGGTCTCTCAAGAAGGAAATGGAAGAAGACCTCAGAAAATGGAAAAAATCTTCCATGCTCGTGGGTTGGCAGAATTAATATATTTAAAATGGCAATCTTGCCAAAAGCAATATACAGATTCAACACAATCTCCATCAAAATCCCAACTCAGTTCTTCATAGAGTTAGAAAGAGCAATTCTCAAATTCATCTGGAATAACAAAAAACCCAGGAGAGCTAAAACTATCATCAACAGTAAAAGATCTTCTGGGGGAATCAATATCCCAGACCTCAAGCAATACTACAGAGCAGTAGTGTTAAAAACTGCATGGTATTGGTACAGTGACAGAGAGGTGGATCAATGGAATAGGATTGAAGACCCAGAATTGAACCCACACATCTATGGCCAATTGATCTTCGACAAAGTAGCTGAAAACATACAGTGGAAAAAAGATAACCTTTTCAACAAATGGTGCTGGCTCAACTGGAGGCCTGTGACTTTTTAATGAAGTTGAGACTGAGACTAGTGGGATCACCAACCCCCTTTCTCTTGAGAAAACAAAGAATCGGGGTAGGAATCAATCTCAAAATCATATCCTCTAGTAACCATCAATAATCCTGACCTACAATAGACCCAGACTTGAGACCATCCACTCATGAAAATAATATTACTGAAATGACCATGGTATTCTTGGTAGTATATAGTCCTTTTATACTTGCAAAATAACGGTAAACAAACACAATGTCTTTAAATACTTTATGCTCACTACCTATTTAAGGGAATGCTAAGAACGTCTGATAATACTTTCACCATTTGAAAAGTGTGTGGGGGGGGATAAGAGGGGTGTGCACTAATTATTCTGTTCCTCCAGATAGTAATGGAGCTGGAATCTGAACTCAAGTACAGCTGTTTCCCTACCATCACTATCACACTGCCATACCCCTGGCAAGGTTCCAAATACTTCCACATACATTTTACATCTTAGAGGCCTAATAAATGGGACTAACACATGTCTTTTTCTGATCCACAGATCCTACAATACCCTAAGCCCCACAAATACCAGCCTCCCAATGAAGGTATGAGCTCATAGTAAGCACCCACATTTGGGCTGAGAGTCAAGAATGTTAACTCTGCTTGTTTTGAAATCGGGCTGTGCACGCTGTATAAATACACGGAGGTGGAGGACTGATAAAGCACTTATGTGGGATGGAAATGATTCTCAGGGCATCCTTACAGTGATATCCCATGCAACGACCCCTGATTGGGTCTTGTTTACAGGAATAACTCTGCCAATTTCTAACCATTTTGTTTGTTTGGTTTGGTTGGTTGTTTCTTACTTTATGCTTTATGCTTCTCTCCACATTTTATTAAAGGGGGAAAATCAGCAGTGGTAGATCTCTAGAACATCTTCTTGTATTCCTTCCTTAAAATGTGATATTTGATGTGTAAACACATGCCAGTATACTGTTCCCATCATCCTAACTAGGTTAGAAACTGAAACCCTGATTTGTTTATCTTCTAGTTTCCTCCAGTCTGTGGCCTTTGGATCAGCAACAATTGTCTGATGACTATTATGGCTCTATTATGTTTTGTTTATAGCTCTCTGAGCTCTTCTATATGCACGAACTATAGAATCTGAATAGGTTCATTAAGAATTGCATTTCCCATGTCAAAGCAAAGAATATTATTGTCTAAAGCAACAGGTAAGTCCTCTTTTATTCAACTTACTTTAGCAACTGCTTCTTGAACCAACTTGTGAATTGTCCTAAACACTACCAAGTAATATTATGATACTAAATCTAACAGAAGTTAGCCAGAAAAAATCCAGAATATTTGAATCCTGGTTGATCAATGACTGCACTTTTAGTTGCATTTTCAGTATTCTGTTATCAGGTACAACTCCTTGTGTTTTCCAGGATTATCTACATATTCAACTCTAACAGCTAAAACAAGAAGCAAGGCAATTGCTTCTTGCTCATCCTGATTCTTGGAAAGACAAATAACATCTCTGAGATTAGAAAAACTTGGGCCAGCCACTGCTGTGGTTGTTTGTCAAGTTACCTCTCTCTTAAGTCTTGAAGTGTCTGATATTCTGATCTTCAAGCCAAGCAATAAGTTTCTAAATTCTTTTTCAATTTTTCAGTTGAAGCCATCCAAGTGGTTGTAGTAGTCTAAAGCCATGAGCTTGTGTCTGAAGAAGATGGACCACCCACCACCAACCTCAAATCATGCTGGTCTCCTAGGTCTCTGAATAATAATTCTAGGCCAGCAAGGACTACATAGTAAGACTCTGTCTCAAAAAATATGTAGGATATTTCTCGAGGTATACAGAATATAGATAGAAGATCTAGTTGAAGCAGGGAGCGTAATTTCTATATATTTCACTGACATTGATCTGGGAAGAAATCTATTAGAAAGGTAGATTATCTTAAGTTCTAAGTCCAGACACAAGTAAAATAGTAAGGTTGTATGACTATCAATAAGCTAGAGAGAGAGAGAGAGAGAGAGAGAGAGAGAGAGAGAGAGAGAGAGAGAGAGAGAAGAAGAAGAAGAAGAAGAAGAAGAAGAAGAAAGAGAAGAGAAGAGAAGAGAAGAGAAGAGAAGAGAAGAGAAGAGAAGAGAAGAGAAGAGAAGAGAAGAGAAGAGAAAGAAACTGAGAAACTGAGTGTTCCTAACATGCAATTAAAGGTTGAATATAGGAGACAAATGGTCTCTTCATCACTTATGAAGACTCAAGAGCCTCTTCACAAAACCAAACAAAACAAAGCTGCAGGCTGAGAACCTAGTGGTTAAAGTCACAGAGACATTTGAGCTTAGCGCATATTGGCTGGGAACACTTGTTATTCTGAAATAAAAGGAAGAACCTTGAGTAATTTCCAATGATACTTGCCTGTTCAGGATCTCCTAACTCTCAGAGATTGTTAAGGAAGGCTCACTCTACCCTTATAGATGCTAAGACTTCATTGGTCTGAAGGATGCAATAGAAGTATCTCTACACAAAGCAATGGGCACCCCACACTATGAGTGCCTTTGTTTCCTCTTTTGGGTCCTAGCCTCCTACCTAAGGTTAAATTCCAAAAGGAGAGGGGGGGGAGTCAGAGAGAGAGAGAGAGAGTCAGAGAGACAGAGAGACAGAGAGAGAAAGAGTCAAAGAGAGAGAGAGAGTGGGAGAGATTCTAGTCATAATAAAGGAAAACAAAGCAACCTAAGGAGTTGCAGGTACTTAGTAGCATGTACAAGCTGACAATAAAAAATCCCCAAAGTTGAATACTGAGGGTACTTCATGGAAGGGGCAGAATAATAAGGTATAAACAAATCATTGACATGGGCACATTTTCTCGTGATCTTCAATACCCTGCTAAGGACTGCTATGGGAAGAGCAAGCCAACCATTTAGGTAGCTTGATCATAGACATCTAAAGATGATAACCAATTTTGAGAGAAGATTTATTTCATGAGTTTTGCTAAAAGATAGAAAAAGTGGGAATAAAGAAACTAGGTGAACTGAACATGCCAAAATTGTTCTGTGAAGCCAAGAGATCCAATGGGAGTAAGGAAGATGTCAGAAGGGTAGTGTCTTAGTTAGGGTTTTAGTGCTGTGAACAGACACCATGACCAATGCAAGTTTTATAAAAGACAACATTTAATTGGGGTTGGCTTACAGGCTCAGAGGTTCAGTCCATTGTCATCAAGGCAGAAACATGGCAGCATCCAGGCAGGTATGGTGCAGGAGGAGCTGAGAGTTCTCTCTTCATCTGAAGGCTGCTAGTAGAAGACTAACTTCCAGGCAGCTAGGGTGAGGGTTCTAAGCCCACACCCACATTGACACACCTACTCCAACAAGGCCACACCTTCTAATGAGGTCACTTCCTGGGCCAATGATATACAAACCATCACATTCCACTCCCTGGCCCCCATAGGCTTGTTCAAACATTAGTCTATGGGGGCCATACTTAAACATAGCATAATGCAAAATACATTTAGTCCAACTTCAAAAGTCCCTTTAGTCTATAGCAGTCTCCACAGTGTTAAAAGTCCAAAGTTCAAGGTCTCTTCTGAGATTCACTCAATCACTTAACTGTAATCCTCCAAGCAAGACAGGAAACCAGCTGGGCAAAGTCCAAACTCTGCATCTCCATGTCTGATGGCAAAGCAGTCTTCAGATATCCAACTCCTTTTTCATCCTTGTTGACTGCAATAGGTTCTTTCTCCTGGGCTTGTTCTACTCCCTGTTAGCAGCTTTCCTTGGCAGGCATCCTGTGGCTCTGGCATCTTTAACATCTTGGGTACCCAAAGTCAATTTCAGCTTCACAGCTTCTTTTTCCAATGTCTGAGATCCACACATGATCTTTTGTACATCTCCAAAGAGCTGGTGTCACTTCTCCAGCTCTGCCCTCTGTAGCACTCTAAGTCCAGATTGATCCACTTCACTGCCACTGCTGTTCTGGTGGTCATCCCATGGTACTGGCATCTCCAATATGCTAGGGTCTTCCACTGCAACTATAATTCACCAAAGCCTCTCATAGGCTCTCTTCATAGTACCAAGCCTCAACTCCTTTGCATGACCCCTTCAGTCCTGGGCTGGCAATTACAACTGAGGGTACACTTTCACCAATGGCCTTTCATTGCCTCTCACAGTACCAAGCCTCAGCTGTTCTTCATGATGCCTTCATGCCTTCAAAACCAGTACCACCTGGATGATTCTGACACATTACCAAGTACAGCTGCAGCATGAGGAACACTTGGCTATCTCTGGAATACAGCTTCTTTGTGCTCTCAGAAAACACTTCTTATATTTCACCTCAGTGATACTGGTCTTTTCTTAATCATCACTAATTTCTTAGCTTCAGCTAACCAGCATCAATTGTCCCAGTAGTCTCCTTCCTTTTAATATAAAGCCAGAGACACGTGGCCAAAGCTGCTGAGTTCTGCTGCTTGCAGGAGCGGGAACATTGGCCACCTTGTTTTATTACATTGTCACTAGCTTCCTTTTTCCCAGCTCCTTCACTGCCTAAGTTAGCTGTCCTGAATCTTGCTCCTTAGACTGACCTTGAACTCAAGAGATCTGCATGCCTGTCTCCTAAGCACTGGGATTAAAGGTGTGGTCCACCAAGCCTGGATTAAAGTTTTTCTTCATCTAGAATTTGCTCTGTTCTAGGCTGGCCTTGAACTCAGAGATCTGCTTATCTTTGCCTCCTGGGATTAAAGGCTTGTACTACCATGCCTGGACCTAAAGTTAACTGGGTGAATCTTGCCCCAAGGTCGCCACTCCTTTAATTCAATATCCTTGAATTCAGCTCCATTTCACTTCCTGGAGTTCCTTTAATACTCAAACTATATATTTTGTACTTTTCCTTTCTCAGCTTGCTATGTTTGTTCAAAATTCTCTTCATCAGACTTAACCAGAGAACAAGGTCTTTGTTGGACTTTTTTGAGACTTCCTTTGCAGATGCAATTAATATAAATCTCTTTACCTTAGCCCTAGGGAGTCTCTTCAGAAAATGGCAAAAAGCAGCCATGTTCTTCACCAAAACATCACAAAAACAGTCTCTCAGCCACATATTAAAGTTCTTCTCCACTGAAACTTCTTGAGCCGTCAGGCCTATACAGTTCAAATGACCCTCAGCACCACTGTCTTCCATATTCCTACTAGGCTGGCCCATTAAGCCCCACTTAAAGCATTCCATTGCTTTACAAATCCAAAGTCCCAAAATCCACATTCTTCCAAACAAAAGCATGGTCAGGCCTATCACAGCAATACCCCACTCCTGGTACCAACTTTTGTCTTAGTTAGGGTTTTAGTGCTGTGAACAGACACCATGACCAATGCAAGTTTTATAAAAGACAACATTTAATTGGGGTTGGCTTACAGGCTCAGAGGTTCAGTCCATTGTCATCAAGGCAGAAACATGGCAGCATCCAGGCAGGTATGGTGCAGGAGGAGCTGAGAGTTCTCTCTTCATCTGAAGGCTGCTAGTAGAAGACTAACTTCCAGGCAGCTAGGGTGAGGGTTCTAAGCCCACACCCACATTGACACACCTACTCCAACAAGGCCACACCTTCTAATGAGGTCACTTCCTGGGCCAATGATATACAAACCATCACAGGTAGGTTATTAAAGCCATCAGGAATATGGAAAGTAGGGCTGCAGTGTCACTAAGACTTTCAGTATTACCTCTTTCCTTTAGCTCAGGCCTGATGATACGAGACAGGATCAGAGTTGGACATTTTCCTATCTATCCATGCGAGTGGTACCCTTCTACCCTCAAACAGTGAGAATCAAATGGTGGTCTTTATCTGCCAGATAGCAGAAAGCTAATAGTGACAAGCAAGAAAGGTTAGAGGTACAGCCAATCACTTTGACCCAAAAGGGATTGTAGAAATGTCCAACCAAGACATGTCATTCTAAAGGACATGATAAATGGCTATCAATAAAGAATCCATCTTAACATGTAAAGCCAAAGCCAAACAGAAGAGAGTGGACTGTATGAGGCTGAGAGTTGTTGAATAAATCTAAACACACAATTCCTTGGTTCATTTCTTAATAAGAGCCCATTTTTTAGACCTATAATTTATTGTTCTCTAGAAAAATAAAGAATTATACAGCGGACATTTTAAAACTGATATTGCAAAACAATGTTCTCATCCAGAGTTCATAACAGAGAACAGTGAAACCACATTCCAAAAATGTTTTCCCCAAACTCCTTTATAATGCCTTAACTAAACTTATAGTTTGCAAGCTGGAGGCCTTTGGTAGGGCATGCACTGGGATCTGTGTTTAGAGAGGATTTTTTTGTATATATGCATAGATGGCTCCCTAGTCAGTGTCTTGAAATACTTAAAATGAAATCCCTAAACAACATGCTTTATATTTTTTATACTGAACCATGCAAATTATGTCATTATACTTGCTTGTAGCTTTACTTGGGGCATGACATTTAATACAGAGGGTCTAAGGTGAGAATGGACTTCCATTGGAGTTGAAGACCATGTGGTTACACAATAAACAGAAAATTGATTAAAGTCCAACAAGTTCATTAGTTCATTGTACCCAGAGGCCCTTCCAGTGGTCATTTTTCCAATTTCCTAGTATTCCATTGGAATAATAAAATTTGCAGTGTAATGCCCACACTAGGATCTTGATTTTCAAAGTAAAAGCTTCAGAGAGGAAAGGAACATGCAGAAACCTTGTTGTTTATCTGATTTTCATTCCTCTAGAGTTGAAACTGGAAAGCAATACTATATTCTAATGATGGTGCATATAAGTTCCTCCGTGATGATGTCTGAAGAAGGTAAATCAGATGCATGGAAACATCCTTATTATATCTGTTAAATGGCTCAATATGACCCCCAAATAAATCAAATGGATGACCATTTGTAAGGTTTTATAATCCCACCTCAGCAATCTAATAATACCTAAGCTAAGTACAACTTCCGTGAGGAGTTGCTTTTCTTGGTTTTGTTTTGTTTGTTTGTTTTGGTTTTGTTGTTCTTTAATATGACAGAGAAGGCGAACAAGTTTTCAGGTTTATGTAGCCATTGACTTGAGGAATGTACTTTTGTTTAATCTTATAATAAAGGAGGATCATAGCTGATTCACACTCATGTGGGATGTTTAACAAAACTTATTTATGGTTTTACCTGAAGGTTATATGAACTCTTCTCTTCTTTGTTATATTGCACATTCAAAATATCTGCATTGCTTATTTAACCCACAGAATGTTACACCACAAGTATTGATGTTACTTTACATCAATAGCGTGCTGATCAGGCAAGACGGACAATGGATGGTTTTTATGCACAAAGTTTTGATAAGACATCTATAGGTCTACATTCTTCAAAGGATAGAGGAGTGGCTCTCAACCTTTCTGATGCTGTGACACTTTCATATACTTCTTTATGATTGCTGACCCTAACCATAAAATTATTTTTGTTACTACTTCATTCCTGTAATTTTGCCACTGCCATAAATTGTAATATAAGTATCTGTGTTTTCCAATGGTCTTAGGAGACCCCTGTGATGGAGATGTTTAATTGTCAATGGGGTTGAGAACCACTGGGATTAAGGATAAGTTATAGGGAAATTCAGAACCTGGAACTTTACCGAAAGCTTTAAAAGTTCATGAGATTGGACTTTGCAGAATATGCCCTCTGAAGAAGAAGGTAAGAGACCCTTGAATCCTGCATTACTTATCACTACTAAAGAAACAGAGCCTAGCATCAGTTCTGAGTTCTGGACACAACATAACCCATGGCTATTTAATGCATTATGCATTAAATTCTGGGTGACAATATGATTCAGGCACACTGTTGCAAAAGAAACAGCAAGCAACTAAAGGAAAACCCTCTGGAATAATCAAGATATAAACCTTGGCACACTAGAGTAAGCCCAAGCCATATATGCCAGAAAAAAAATAGTCTTTTGGTTAAATAGTTTGTGGTAACACTGGAAAGTTGATTGTGGAGCAGTAAAGTGAACCTATGTGTGGAACTGCGCATGACCAGCCGTTACTCTAGTTCTTCCAAAGAATAATGAGGCCATAGTATCAGTCAACCAAAAGGCAAAATAGTATACCCAGATTGACTGAGCCAGCCAGGACCAGAAACAGGTCAATTGCTTGGGCAGTCACCCATATGTCCACTACCCAATCAAATTCACCAGAATCTCTCCCACTATCCATTTGAGTTTAAATTAAATAGATGGAGAAAGCTTGTCTCTATCCTTCCATCAAAGATGACCAACCACATATATGTAGCAGTTTGGGAATTTCTGGATTTATCTTTTAATATTTATCTATTTATCAGTACTGGGCATTAAATTCATGACTTTTTATATGCTAGGAAATTGCCCTGGCACTGATTTATAATCTCCAAGAGTTTTGATTATTTGTTACAGTAAGGACATAACCATGAGAATCCATAGAGTAGCTCAATAGAAAAATGTTAGACAGCAGTTAACTTGGGATTTGTGCTTGTACTAACTTATTTGGGACTAGTTCAATGGAATGATAGGATTTTTTTGTCTTGCTGGGTATCATAATCTAAACTATAAGATAGGATAGGAATCAAAGCTCAAATTATGGGCAGAGGATGTAGTTCAGCATAGAAATTGTTTATGTACTATACATGAATCTCTGTGTTTGAGCTCCTACACCTCATAAATGAGATGTAATAGTATATGCCTATCATCCTAGAGGCGGGAGGACCAGATTCTCAAGATCACTCTCAGCTACACAGTGAGTATGAAGCTAGACTGAGCTAAGCAAGATACTGTCTCAAAAAGCAAACAAGAAAAATCAAAACAAAACCAAAAACCCATAAAAAAGCAAAAATCCTGGGTAAAGAGGCATCAGAAATAAGCTTATCTTATGTTGTTGGGGGGGGGTGAAGTAGCACCCCTCTTCTGACTATTCATAAGCAGTTATGAACTGATATTGTTTCATCTAGAGCCATCTCAGAGCCAGAAGGGCCTTGACTGATGCTGATCATCACCTAGTTCACTACCATATCCATATATGATATGAACCATATGACACTAGTTCACTAGAATGACAAGAAGGCTTGTCCCACTCCAGCTCCTAGAACACCAGACTCAGCTATAGGCATAGACAACTGCAACTACTATGAGCTGTTTATCTCTTGGAAGATTAGACTTGTCTATGCCTGGGCTTCCTTAGTATGTATATGGAGGTGTCATATGTCTAGTAGCAGCTTGGAACATCTCAGGATGGATTTGGAAGATATAGCAGCCAAAACGTCTTCTAGAAATTATGAATAGTGAACCCAGTCATGCTCTTTCTGAAGAAGAAAAAAGTCCCTCTAAGTAACAAACAACAGAGTCCTGACAGTGACCAATTACATGGATATGTTGTCAATGGCTAAGACAGAAAGCGGGGAGGGAAGGCTGGATCCAGAGCTAGATATATAAACACAGAAATTTAGTGCCAGCATGATATTCTCAGGACCTGGAGAGAGACAGAGATGATGTGAAATGAGAAGGAAGGGAGGAAATGATATGAGAAATTCTCATCAAATAGCTAGGAAATGATTTTTATAACATTATTTTCATTTCTATTTTATGTGTATTCACGTGTTATCTCTGTACCACATGCATGTCTGGTACCCTGAGTGGCCAGAAAAGGATATCAGCTTCCCTGGACCTATAGTTACAGACACACTTGTGACCTGCCATGTAGGTGCTGGGAACTGAATCCACATCCTCTGGAAGAGCTCTGAACCACTGAGCCACCTTTCCAGCCACTGTAGAGAGGTGATCTTGAGAATGAGAAAGAGGGATTCATGTGACATGTAGGAGAAAGAGCATGATGGGAGAATGGAGTCAGGCAGGGCAGGGCTGGGTTAATGGGTTGAAAGCAGAGAGTTCACGTGGGCCAAGGTGACTGAATGAAGATGGCAAAAGACTGGGGTAAGATCTTAATCAAAGATTAATGGAAATGTTTTGGAATGCTTTAGCCAGAAGTGTGACAGGATCCATCTCATGTCTTTTTTCAGTAAAGACTTTGGCTTCTTTATAAGTGAGGAATGGGGATAGGAGGATCAGTTAGAAAGCTCCTGTGATATAGCATGTAGGAAACAATCCAAATCATACAGGACCTCACCTGCCTCGTCAATGGGTTGCATTGTCTGTCTCCGTGTAGGTAGTAGCTGAGGAGGTGGATGACACATCCTTTCTCATGCAGCTGACATTCCAGTGTCTGACACTGTGTGACCGTTTCCCTAAAACATGTGGCTTATAATGTTTCTAGTTCCTCAAGATCACTACTGGGGGTAACATTACTAGACTATGCCAGTGCTGACACTCCTAATATCTGCCCCCATGCCACATCTTTGGAAAATCAAGTTCTATTAACTGCTATTTGTTCCTAATCTGACACTGAAGTAAAGTCATAGATGAAGGCAAGCAAGGGAGATTAGATCTGTCCATTCCCTTGTAACCTTTGCATTGGGTTTCTTACACTGGATGAAACAAAGAGCAAAGGAAAAGGAAGTCCTCAGTTATCCTTGACTGGTAGAGTTACCCATGTGCTATTAGCACTGGATAATATATGCCAAAGGAACACAGATGGTTAAAAGCCATTAGTGGGTGGTATTGACACACTATTTAGTGACATTTCTGGAGGAGGCATGAATAAACATCTATTCATCCCAGGTAGGACACGTATGGCAGAACAAAAAAATGATGTTGTCCAACTCTGGCTGAGTGAACCAGTGAGTTTACGGGGGTTACTTAAAGGAATCTGAAGGTCTCAGCGGCAGCTGAGATAGAAAACGTCACTCTAGTTTGTTGATCGCTCATTTGAGTTGCGTGACTGGGTGGGGACATCCTATAGAATGTGTAGGCAGGGAATAGGTAACTTGTATGTAGGCAGCTTGGCCAAGCAGAGTCTTTTCCCATCCATAGTTTGTTACTATTTATTCGGTCTTGAGAAGCAGCCATGGAAATCATCTAAGTTTCAGGAGCTCGAAAGTTTCAATTATTTCTGAACTTCGTTAGTTTTACTTACTTTCTGAGCCTTTCTGAGGCACTTCTTTTCTGTTGCATGGGGGATAAAAGGACTTTTAAATTTGGAAGAATTAGCTATACAATGCATGCTTATGTTATTGGTGATGTTATAACTTGAGTGGGTTTTTTTTTTTTTGCACTTTATTAAGCTGCCAAGATATCAAATATTACTATTTCCCAAAAGGGAAAGGCACTTCATTATGTACACTTGAGTCACTATTTTCTTTATGCTACGTGAAAGTTATTTGCCATTTATAGGGAAAGACATCCAAAGGGAGTTTTAAAGCAATAATGAAAATGTAGAACAACGTGACTTCTCATTTACAGCTATTGCTTTTGTGAGAGATTTTTTTCCCGCAGTTATTAAATCAGAAAATATGATCTCAGAGGTATCAAACATCCTAGCAGGATATCAATGAGATAATATAAAAAAGGATTAAAGATAAAAGAAGTAGTTACATGAAACTGCCATGCTTCTTCCCTGAACATACATACATACATATGCCTCAAATAGCTACTTCCTGGGCTAAGAGTAGTTGAGCTATAGAGTGCTTGCCTACAAGCACATACAAAGAAATACATGAATAAATTTATACTGATGTTCCAAGCCTCAGAAGGAAGGCTATTTGACAGATCAAGAGGCAGAAAATTTTGGGATGTCTTTAAAATGCACAATTTGATTCAAGTTAGAGATTCTATAAAGGATATTTTTATTAGATATATTCTTTATTTTCATTTCAAATGATTTCCCCTTTCCTGATCCTCCCCAACAAAGTCCCATAAGCCATCTCTCCTCCCCCTTTCCCTAATCAACCCCCTCCTACTTTCCTATCTTGGTATTCCCCTACACTGCTGCATTGAGCCTTTCCAGGAAAAGGGGCCTCTCCTCCCTTTAATGTCCAACAAGGCCATCCATCTGCCTCTGGAGCCATGGGTAACACCATGTGTACTATTTGGTTGATGTTTTTGTGCCTCGGAATTCTGGGAGTACTAGGTGACTCATATCGCTGTTCCTCCTATGGTGCTGCAAACCCCTTGAGTTCTTTGGGTCATTTCTCTAGCTTCCCCTTTGAGGACCCTGTGCTCAGTTCAATAGCTGGCTGAGAGTGTCCCCCTTTGAATTTGTCATGCACAAGCAGAGCCTCCCAAGTGATAGCCATATCCTGCTCCAGTAAGCAAGTACTTGTGGGCATTGATAATAGTGTCTGGGTTTTGTAATTGTATATGGGATGGATCACTAAGGTAGGGTAGTCTCTGGATGGTTTTTTCCTCAGTCTCTGCTCCATACTTTGTCTCTGTATCTCCTTCTGTGGAGATACATGTTTTTATGAATTTTGTTCCCCCTTCTAAGAAGAACCAGAGTATCCATACTTTGTTCTTCCTTCTTCTTGGGCATTATTTGATATGTGAATTATGTCTTAGGTATTCCAAGCTTCTGGGCTAATATCCACTTACCAGTGAGTACATATCATGTGTGTTCTTTTGTGATTGGGTTACTACTTCACTTAGGATGATATTTTAATATAGGTTTAAACATGAGGGTTAGGATAAGAGAAGCACTCAGAAGAAAGTTATAGATAAGAACTACTCCAGTGGAAGTTTCTCTTTTTATTTTAATATAGATGTGCTACAACTGTGCTTTTAGGTAAAGATACTTTAGTATTGCTAGGTTAATGAAGGCTTTGGGTTTGGCTAAAAGATTAGAACAATTTTGGTTAGACCATAGCTTAGAGTCTGAATAAATAGTATAAAGCAACTCAGTATAGTCCTTTTATATTGTTTACACTCAATAGTATAAACAATAATTTATGGCAATAATTGATAATGTATCTAAACCACTGTAGTATTAAATTTCTTAGAGAACAAAATGAACTAAATCAAATTCACTGAACAGCCAAGCTATAAATATATACACATTTTATGTCAGTATGCTTGGTGAAATTAGGATCCATTGTAATCTAATCTGTTTGTGGCCATGTTCTGTTGTGGGTCTGACTGAAGGAGATAGTCTGGGCTCAGAAACCCCAGTTTATCATGTGCTCAAGATTCCACACAGAAAACTCCTGTTATTCAAGTGGAAGATGGCCTTGGAGCTGAAGATTCTAGCAGCTCTCAAGAGACTAAGAACCTTCTTCAGGCTAATGCCATTCTATCAAGTCCAGCCCTTAGATTGCCAAGAGGTTCATAAGAATCCCCATGATCCATATCTAAGGGAGATATATATGGGCCCCCACATAGAAACAGAACATTATAAATTTTGTTGCAGTCAATAACTAAGATCTGTTCACTTCCGTAAGTGGTTTCCTTTACTAGGTCAAGAGATTGCTGTAGGGGAGTGATTGCTGTAAGGGTAAATAATTAATAAAGTACTGCTCAGCCAGGACACTTTACCAAGTCCTGGCAGTTCTTGCTCATGTCAGCTCTCACTGTCGCAGCTGAGCCAGTCTTTCCCAGCTAGCTCTCACAGCATCCCAGCTGTGTTTCCTCTCTGCCATAGACTCTGTAAAAGGTGGGAGTCCCACGCTTCTGCCCAGCACCCACTCCTTCCAAGTATCTGATAAAGCATGACTCTTAAACTTCAATAGTTAACCAAATAAATTTATAGATATAAATCTGCCACTTACATAATGCCAATTTACAATGATAAAGTCTTATCCCAATATTTCTAATCTCTCCAAAACACCAGAAATATGTCTGAAGCCATCTGGATATCCGCGTCTCCCTCTCTCTGCGCTCATGTGGTCCACCGAGCACCTCTCTCTCTCCTCCCCTCACTTCCCTTAGCTCCTCCTCCTCTCTTCCCTCCAATCACTGGCCTCTCACTGCCTCAGTGTGAATGGATAGGAATATCTTGCAACAGATTACCATTGATATAATAACCTAAGAACGTTATGTATCGAAGCAGTTGAGATCCTCTCTTTACCTAAGCACCAAATGTATTACCTTATCTTAGAAGCAAGATGAAGTTCTGAGTTATATTTGCTAGCCACCCAATATGTACTGCCACCAAACATTTTATGAGTTTTGTGAGGCTATCTGTGGTATCAAATATACATTATACTTGCCCTAGCAACCATATATCCAAGGTGGAAGCCATATCCTCCTGGAGTTGCTGTTGGCTATCCAATGGCATTTCCTTTTGAATTTTGACAAAGAATGTATGAATATTTTCAAGTGAATATATATACATATATATATATGTAGGCATTTTATAATAATAGACATGTCATGCTACTTTTGAACTTTGTGGTAGAAATAGCAACAAATTATCACTACTTCATGCCTATTTTTGAAAGGCCTTCTTGAGCAGTGGTGGTGCAAGCCTTTAATGCTTGTGCTTGGGATGCAGAGGCAGGTATATCTCTGTGAGTTCAAGGCTGCCCTGGTCTACAGAGCTAGTTCTAGGACAGCCAGGAATACAAGGAAAAAAAATCTTGAAAAAAATTTCTATCAGAAAGGCCTTCATAATCATTTTACTGTAGTAAACTACATTTTTTAATTCTCATAGTTGGAGGATTCATTATTTGTAGAAACAGAGGAGTCACAATGGATACTTTCTCACAAACACATTTTGTGTTGTTAACCTCTCAAAAATAAGCTTGCAAAAATCTTTAAAATGTTTTTGACTGACCAAAAGTTCCTGAATCCTCTTGATCCATTTACTGTGGTAGATTTGAGAGAGCATTTTCTTTGTGTCTCGAATGGCTTTTGTCATTTGTTTTGGAATTTTGTTAGTGCCTTATTTTTTGTTGCCCTCGGAATGGTAGCACAGGGTCTCAATGGACAGGAGTTTAGGATATTTCTGTCTCATTCCTCTGAGAGCAGAAAACACCACAAGTCTTTCACATTTGATACAAAGTTTTAAGAAAAACATTAACTGTACTGCAGACTTTGTAGATGTCACTAGGTCTTACAGTAACTAATACCCTTCTTTCTGCTTTAGTCTAAGAAGGCATGATGTCACATGCTGGTCCTCAGTCCCTTCATTAGTTGTGAGGTGAATTAGATTTTCAGACTCTTATACTCAAGATGTCAAATATTTATATATTCAAGAAAAATATCCAGAAATGATGGAGCCTTTTTGCAACATATCAAAGGTGCATGAGAGCACTGTGCCCAACGATGTCAACCTTGTATGTATTTTCAGAATGAGATATGAGTTACTTTTCCTGGTTCTGTGTTACTTTGCTAACAGCAACAGAAAAGCTTTAGGCTCACAGTTCAAAATACATATATAATGCTGAAAGGACTGCTTAAGATTACTAGGGAAAGTCTCTGGGAAAAACCTCCCTTTTTGGTGTCTGGCCATCTCAAGACTGAGCAGAAAGGAAATGGAACTCCAAGGAGATGTAGAGATGAAAAAGGGCTTTCCATTTCCTTCTCTCGTGGCTCAGGATGTACTTCTCTTTAAGTCTTAGGTAATTGTGTATAAAACTTGAAAACTTGGAAAATTTGAGAATCTCATAAGACTTGTTTTGACTGTTTTGCAGTTTTAAACACTAAAACAGTGGTAGGACATTTTCTCACTTTCCTCCCCATTTTCCCCCAAATCAGGTAACATAATTACATATTGTATTCAATATTACAACCCGCCACTCAATCCAATCAAGCTGTCCATATTATTAGGCTTTTGGAGCCAGCTGCTGTTCCTTACCACTTCCAGATTGAGATGTGAATGTCAAGACCTTGTTTGCATTATCCCTAGACATCATCTTCAGCTAAGTCTCCAAATAAAGTTTAAAGAGTCATGAGTTTCTCCCTTATTCACCAAAACTTGTGTGGGAAATAGCCAGACCTCATTTTATTTTATAATTTGTTCCAATAAGACCTTTAGATATATTGGGTATTTAAGAATTTAGATGGAGAAGGGAGAGAAGAAAAATGAGGGACTCTTAGAATGAACACACAGCAGCTAGATCAACGGAGCTGAAGAGAAGATTGAACTTAGTAAAGGCCTCTATTCTAAACATTATGCTCTTAGTTCTAATTCTTCTCCCCACATTGATATCTAGGACTCAGTTTTCATTCATTATTTCACAGATGAAGAACTAAAAACTCAGAGAGGTAAATTGTTTTCCAAGGACAGCACAGGGAGGCAGAGATTTCTGCCTTGAACAATGTGATGTCAACCATCTTTACCAAGAATTCTCTTTTGAATGAAAATGGGCTTGCCTCTTTCCAGTATTCTGCTACCCTATTATTCAGCTGCCAACCTTTTCAGAGAAGTTATTAATAGATGTTATGCTAGTGCTAACATCGGGGGCCTGATCATTAAAAGCAAAACAACTCTTGCTTGTGATTATTTTCTAATAGATAATACGAGAGAAACTACTTTTCCAGAAGTGTACTGGGACTTAGAGTGTCAGTGTAGATAATTTTCATTCAGGGAAAAAGTGAGTTTTATGTACTAAAGGGGGTAAATAGACACATGTAATATGGTAAATCAGAAAAATAAGCTCTATGACTAGAGAACTGTGATTCTTTGGACCCATGACAGCACCCACGCCTATAAAATTTCAAGACAGTAAAAGCACTCATGGCAATTGCCAGGAGTCCAGTGGGTTCTTTCGAAGGAAAGCAGAACCAATGAGAGCCTCTCATTTCTCTCCTCTTTAGATGAGGAAAATAGAGCAGATGAAAAAAAATAGAAATCTCAATTCTAATAATTATAGTTATGGAAACTAGTCAAATACAAACCTCAAAGGAGGAGAGGAGTGACAAGAATTGAAGGAGGAGGACAGAGGGGAGGAGGAAGGAAGAGGAGGAGAAGGGGGAGGAGGAAGACAGAGGTGAGGAGGAAGAGGAGGAGGAGGACAGAGGAAAGGAAGAAGAGGAGGAGAAGGAGGAGGAGGACTGAAGGGAGGAGGAAAAGGAGGAGGAGGAAGAAGAGAAGGAAAAGGAGGAGGAGGAGGAGGAGGAGGAGGAGGAGGAGGAGGAGGAAGTTTACAAAAAGGCCCAGGTTATCCTGTTGTCTCCCTTTGCCTCTTTAAACATCAAGGAAGAAAGGCACAGAGACAGGGCTGGCTGGCATAAGACATAGCAACCTTCTCAGAGTATCGTACTGGTCCCATTGCTTTATTATTTCTTTATTATAAAAAAAATAAACAGTTGTCATTTTAGAAGACAATAAGTGTGTTTGACACTACATAACTGGTTTTTAGCTTAACAATTGGCCCATAGATTCTTTGCATTTGATATTTATCCTTTGATCTAGTTGGCTAGTGCAGCTGACAAGTTGTACTTGAATTGAAAACTCAGGTGGGTATCAATTGCAGCACACCAGCTCTGTGCTGTTAAAATGGAGCATGTGCCTCTGTTTTAACAATAGTGCTCCTTATTAAGGAGCAAGCTACTTAATTTAGTATAGGACAATCTGAACTTTGTAGAGAGAACTTCTAGTACAAAAAAAAAGAGTATGTGAAATCAGTGTCATGATGCAATAGCTCTTCCCTGCAGTCTAAAGAAACAGCTTAAAAGCATTTTCAAAGAGAGTTAATATTTCTGGCTTGGATGCATCATTGGCTGCACAAGGTGATTTTACTGTGCATTATACTTTAATTATAACTGCACCATAGCCATCTGCTCCACTCCATTCCCTAATTATAGATGCAAAAAGCATTTCACAACTCCCACCCATAAAAAGAGATCTGAGGGATTTCATGGCAGGCTTGCTCTGAGCACCTCCTGCCTCTTTTGGCCTGTGGATGCTCTCTTCAACGGTCCATCTAAACAGACCCAGGAAACAGTTGGGAAACAGGGATCACTGTTTAAGACCTGGGGTGTCTGAGCTTCTTTCATCCATTAGACACTTTCTTCTTCCATTGTTATATAGGTCAGCCAGCTTTTCCTGTGCAGTGGTCACATGCAACTTCCTGTGAAATTATCTTTCTGTATGTGTTGTCTCCCTCATTTTAAAGCTAGTTCTGTTATGTACTGTACCATCAACTTAAGCATCTCTCCAAACTCATGTCCTGTGTTTTCAGTGGAAAAAGATTCTGAAAGTTTCTTAGTTCACTCTTAGGTGAAACAGCTGGTAGATTTTAAGGTGTCACTGTAGGATAAGGTCCAGAATCCCACCACCTTAGGTTTTTTTTTTTCTAAATTGAAATTAAGTAGCATAAATTGGCAAAACAAAACATGTTTCTTTAGAGTTGGGCCAAACCATAGGAACAGTTCTAATTCCCATGCTTTGCTTACTACCATCTTATAATTTATAGAAAGCCAGGATAGAAAAGCTAGAGCACATGCATATTTAGCTCTAGAGCCATTCTTTTTCCTAGGACAAAGGGGATCTGGGACTGGTCTTTGGTATAGAGATACTTTTTGTTCAAGTCCCAGCTAGGAAAATGGGGTTGATAACGATGCCCTCACTGTTGAAACAGAAAAGAAAATCAGATTTTTGTGGAATGTAAGATTAGTACCTGTTCCTGGTATGGCAGAATTCTTTGTCTTTAAAGGCATTCATCAGGCAAATGTAGATTGTAAACCCCTTTGTAATTTTCTTTGGGATGCAGTTTTAATTCAGATTCCTGCATGATGGTTAAATACATTAATTTTATGAGAGAAAACCTAACTGAATGGGGGCACAAGTATGTATGTATGCCTTCACATGACTTCAGCATGGGTGCAAGGACAGAAAGCTACACCTGCAGATACTGAATCTCACCAAATGCACTACTTCCATGTATCATCTGAAATCCCCTCTTGGGTGCCAGGATTGCTATAACTGGAACCAGATCCAGCTGCTTCACATGAGCACTTCTTCATTACCTCCCCAAACTAAGTGACTTGCATGATAGATTGAATCTTATCATGATAGTGTGACTAAAGAGATTCATAGGAAAATTTCAAATTTTACTATCTTTCTGGCAGTGTGCCTGCCCATTATTGATGAAATGCCACTGAAGAAGGCATCAAACAAACTATTTTTAAGGCAGGATGATTGTTCATTTCTCAATATATATACTATAAGAATTTGAACACAATTTGCAATAGGAAAAGTAGAATTAATCAACTAAACAAGTTGCACAAACAACCTTCTAAAGATAGGATATTAACCTTAAACATTAACTTTTATAAGTGATACATTCAAGATCTTTTGATGTGACTTCTATCTTTGATATTTCTTTATGGTTTCTAAAGAAATCTGTTCATTACAAAGTGTTTTTTTTTCTGGAAACTCTGAAAAGCTAATTACCTGCAAAAGGCCTCCTCACTTCATTTCCTAGATGCAAGAATTTTTCACTTACCCTCTGTGTTAATTATTCAAATATTGAAACAACTTAGAAAAGAGGACAATTGTATAAATTGTTTATTGAATAGAAATTATGAATATGTTACCAAACAAAAATGAAGTAATTGAACATAATAATTAAAACACTCATATAAATCTATAAATGAACTTTATATTTGGATCTGAGTTTCTAAGAAAATTAGGTAAAGAATGATGTATCAATGGATAAATTTCATTATGAGAAAAGAAGCAAAGTGAATGCCAGTTACACTTACATACTACAAAATTTCAAATAAAGATTTTAATTTTTCTTAGTTTAATTTGTTTCACAATATAGTTTTTATTAATCCCATATAGCTCATACTAATTACCATATTGTCTCTCTCTTACTCTCTTATCTCCTTCCTGTCACTCCCTACCTTTCTAATACTTCTTACAAGTCTCTCTCATATTCATGTCTACTTATTTTGTTTTGTGACTTATTGAGTTCAACCAGGGTTGTCTGTGACATCATTAATTTGGGCCTATCTACTGAAGTCTAAAGTGCTTATCAGTGGGTACAAAACTGAAGACACCAACACATCCCTTTCCAACTCTATTAATAGCAAATAGATCAGAAGGAAAGGGTAGGATCCCATGAGACCCTCCCCATAAATATCTGCTTATCGACAGAGTCAGTTTTGTATAGGCTCAGTGCCTGTAACCTTAGCTATTATGATTTCATGATAATAATATCTAGATCATGACTGCAAAATGGCATTCCATGGCCCTTTCTACCATCCTGAGCTCTTATATACTTCTCTTTCCATCTTTTGAAATGTTCGTTGAACTTGCAGAAGATGGTCTGAATGTATTGTTTCCCACTAAACCATCATATATCAGTTATTCTCAGCCTTAAGTCTCAGTATTTATTCATCTTTTATTGCAATAAGATGCTTCTAAGATTGAGGCTGAGGGTAGCTTTGTCAATTAATCAAACATACATACTTCAAAGGCAGTTTGATAGTATGTTCAATTAGTTAAACAACAATATATATATTTTTAATTCTGGCATACATACACTTTAGGCATCACTTATTGACTGTATTTGCAGGACCAATCATAGATTACCTGCTGTAGATCAGGCTTCAAATACAATCAGAGAGCAATTGGTTACACGTATAGTAGCACTTCCATTGTTGCCCAACAGGTTGGATTTATGATTCATCAGATTCATAGTTGGGTAAAGACCATTGGTAGCTTTTCTCTCCAAGAAGATTTCATATCAGTTTCTAGGACTTTGAAAATTAGTCATCAGGGAAGACATTTCCAAATCATTCCCAGATTGCTTTCTCTATGTCTTCCAATCAATGTCTCTAATGCTTTTAGCAATAGCATCTTTTAATTTTCATTAATTAATTTATTTATTCACTTTACATCCCAGGTGCAGGCCCTTCCTTCTCTCCTCCCAAATACCTCCCCAATTACTCCCTCCCATTTTCCTCAGAGAAGGAAAAGCATCTCTTTGGTGCTACCCTACCCCAGAACCTCAAGTCTCAGCAGGACTAAGCACATGCTCTCCCATTGAGGCTTGACCAGTTAGTCCAGCTAGGGGAAGAGGATTCTAAAGCAGGCAACAGAGTCAGGAGTCAGAGGTAGCCCCTGATCCAATTATCAGGGGACCCACATGAAGGTCAAGTGGACATCTGCTACAAATGTCTAGTGAGCCTAGGTCCAGCCCCTGGATGTTCTTTCTTCAGTGGTTCAGTCTCTGTGAGGCCCCTGAGCCCAGGATAGTTGATTCTGTAGGTCTTCTTGTGGTGTTCTTAACCCTTCTGGCTCATTCTGGCTGTACAACTCTACCTGATGTTTGGCTGTGGATCTCTGCATCTGCTTCCATCTGCTGCTCAATGAAGCCTCCTGGGAGACAGTTATGATAGGCTCTTGTCTCCAAGAATGGCAGAGTATCATTAATAATGTCAGTGGTTGGCTCTCTCTCATGGGATGGGTCTCAAATTGGGCCAGTCACTTTTCAGCCATTCCCTCAATCTCTGCTCCATCTTTATTTATCCCTACACATCCTGTATACAGGGTACATTTTGGGTAGAAGGTTTTGTTGGTGAGTAGATGTCCTCGTCCCTCCACTGGAAGTCACTACTGGCTACAGGAGGTAGCCACTTCAGTCTCCATATCCCCTGATGCTAATTGTCCCAGTTAAGGTCAACCCCAGAGACTCCTAGGAGCTTCCCTTTCCCAGGTCTCTTGCTAGTCCCAGAGATGGCCCCCATTGATTTTTACTCTCTCTTCCAGCCCTCTTATAGAATGGGAAAGATTCTTACCAACTACACATCTGATATGGCTACAATATAAACTATCTAAATAACCTAAACGACTTGACATCAAGAAAACAATCCAATTAAAACTGGAGTATGAACCTTATAAATAGAGTCTTCTCAAAAGGGAACTTAGAAATGGCTGTGAAGCAGTTAAAGAAATGTTCTACATATTTAGCCATCAGGGAAATGCAAATCAAAACCACTTTGATATCACATGTTATCACAGTCAGAATAGCCAAGATAAATAAAACAAATGACATCTCATGCTGGTGAGGATGTGAATAAGGAGAAGATTCATCAATTGCTGGTGGGAGGGCAAACTTGTATAACCACTATGGAAATCAGTGTTGCAGTTCCTCAGGAAATTGAGAATAGATGTACACCAAGATACGGCTCTTTCACTCTTGGATCTATACAAAAAGGAAACTTCATCCTATTACAGAGTGATGTGACCAACTATTTTCACTGTTGCTCTATTTATAATAGCCTGAATTTGGAAGCAACCTAGTTGTCTATCGGTAGACTAATGGAGAAAGAAGCATGGTTCTTCACACACTGAAATAATCCTCAGCAATTAATAAAAACTCCTGAGACTTGTGAGTAAATTGTTGAAGATAGAAGTCTTTCTGAGAGAGTTACCCATACCAAGAAAGAAAAATATGGTATGAATTTGGTTACACATGGATATTAACTGTTAAGTCTTTGATAAGCAAGATAATATCTGTGGGTACAGAGGCTAGGTAAAAAGGAAGGAGCTAGAGGGGAGAAATGGATCTCTCTATGAAGGGGAAATAGAATGTATGGTTATAAATGGAAAGATGGGAACTGGAATGGGAGGATCAAACAGGGAAGGAAGGGGTAAACAAGGGAATACAGGGAGACAGGATAAAAGCTAAGAGCCTTTGAAGGGTCATGTGGAAACCTAATACAGTAAACGCTTCATAAAATAATACATGTCTGAAGGCAATCTAAATGAAATCATCAAATAATGGGGAAGATGGAGCCGCATTGGACATCTCATCAGCAAACATAGTTTCCAGTATTTGAAATGGGTTACATCTATTTGAGTTGTTGGCCAAAGGGCCCAATAGAAACTTACAAATAACCAAGTTTATTCCCAGAATATTGGTTTCTCCCCACAAACAATAGTAAGCTGAAGAAAATACCCACCTAACTAACTCATAAATAGGGAGAAATCAAACTGGTACTTAGCTAGAGTCATCAAGCCTACTGACTATTGTTTTGTGATATTGGAAGATATTCTGCTTGCTACCAAAAAAGACATATAAATGCTAACCCAACTACAAAGCCTTCAATCTACAGGTGGTAGTCTCACTACAAAATGCACTTTACAACAGTGGCATAAAGATAATGGGAATAAACAACAAATATTTGATTTTAGTTAAGGTCTTCTCGATGAGATAAAACCTATCCCTAACACTGCTTGGGTGGCCTGAGAGTAGGTAGGCTAGAGACCTAGAGAAAAAACTAGGGTAATTGCTATGGTTAATTTGCTAAGAGACCTAACAGTAATGTAAGTCCTACTGACATTCTGCTATATTAACAGATGAATTCCTCATTCAGCCATCATTAGAGAAACGCCCCTCTTCAGTCCATAGGAACAACTATAGAGACTCATAACCAGGCAATGTGCAAAGAGCAAGAGACATGATAACATGTAGTCAATTGGGATATCTTAATCGAATTGCTTCCTTCATGGCTCAGGGAACCATATGAAAAAGGAGGGAAAATATTTAAGAACCAGAGAGGATAGAGGACATCATGTAAACCCAGCAGGATTGATGCACTTATAAACTCATAGAAACTGTAGAAGAATACATAGGGATGGCATAGGTCTGGACTAAATGGGTCACAAGCATAAGAGAAATGGACACATACCCAAAATCATGTCCCAGAAGCTAGCTGCAAGTGACAACCACTAGCAAATGAAAAATTTTTCTCTAGTTACGTCTCACTAAGGAAAGAAACCACTCTTTTTAAAATTTTATTTATTTTTTTACGCTCCATATTTTATCACCCTCTCCACCCTCCAAATGTTTCACATCCTATACCTTCTCCTCACCCTCCTGTCTCCACGTGGATGTCCCCACCTTCCACCCCACCTGACCTCTAAACTCCCTGGGGCCTCCAGTCTCTTGAGGGTTAGGTACATCAACTATTATTGAACACAAACTTGACAGAACTCTACTGTATGTGTATTGGGGGCTTCATATCAATTCCTATATGCTGCCTGTTTGGTGGCCCAGTGTTTGAGCGATCTCAGGGGTCCAGATTAATTGAGGCTGCTGGTTTCCATACAGGGTCGCCTTTCTTCTTAGCTTCTTTCGGCCTTCCCTAGTTGAACAAGAGAGGTCAGCCACTTTTGTCTATTGGTTGGCTGCAAATATCTGCATCTGACTTTTTCAGCTGCTTGTTGGGTCTTCCGGAGTACAGTCAAGCTCAATCCATTATGGTGAGCACTCCATAGTTTCAGTAATAGTGTCAAGACTTGGGACCACCTCTTGAGCTGGATCCTACTTTGGGCCTGTTGCTGAACCTTCTTTTCTTCAGACTCTTCTCTATTTCCATCCCTGTAATTCTTTCAGATGTGAACACTAATGGGTCAGAATTGTGACTGTGGGATAGCTCCCCACTCCATCATTTGATGCCCTGTTACCTTGCTGGAGGTGGGCTCTATAATATCTCTCTCCCTACTGTTGGGCATTTCATCTAAGGCCCCTCCTTTTGAGTCCTGAGAGACTCTCACCTCCCAGGTTTCTGGTGCATTCTAAAAGGTCCCTTAACCTCCTCTCTCCCGAGGTGGTCTGTTTCCATTATTTCTGCTGACCCTCAGGGTTTCAGTCCTTTTCCCTCACCCAATATCAGATTAGGTTCCCCTCTCCCTGACTCCTTCCTTCCCCATCCACTTTCTCTTTCTGGTCCCTCCCTCCATCCCTACTTATATTGCTTTCTTCTCCCTTCCAAGTGGGACTGAGGTGTCCTCACTTGGGCATTTCAGCTTGTTGAACTTTTTGAGCTCTGTGGACTGTATCTTGTGTGTTCTGTACTTTTTTGTATAATGTCCACTTATTAATGAATACATACCATGCATGTCTTTTTGGGTATGAGTTACCTTGCTCAGGATGATATTTGCTAGTTGCATCAATTTGCCTGCCAAACTCAGGATGTCCTCATTCCATTGGGTAAATGAACCACATTTTCTGTATCCATTCTTCTCTCTTCGGACATCTTGGTTGTTTCCAGCTTCTGTCAATCACAAACAAGGATGCCATGAACATGGTGGACCGTTTGCCCCTGTGGAGTGGTAGAGCATCTTTTGGGTATATTCCCAAGAGTGGTATTGCTGGGTCATCAGGTAGATCTATTTTCGATTTTCTGAAGCACCTCCAGATTGATTTCTAGAGTAGTTGTACCAGTTTGCAATCCCACCAGCAATGGAGGAATGTTCCTCTTTCTCCACATCCTCTCCAACATGTGTAGTGACTTAAGATTTTGATCTTAGTCATTCTGATTAGTGTAAGGAGGAATCTCAGGGTCATTTTGATTTGCATTTTTCTGATCACTAAGGAGTTTGAACATTTCTTTAAGCATTTCTCAGCTTTTCAAAATTCATCAGTTGTGAAATCTAAATTTAGATGTATACTCCATTTTTTGATTGGGTTGTCTGATTTTATGGTAAATAGCTTCTGGATTCTATATATATTTTGGATATTAGCCCTCTATCAGATGTGGGGTTAATGAATTTTTTCCCAGTCTGTGGATTGCTGATTTGTCTTATTGACTATACCCTTTTCTTTACTGAAGCTTTCCAGTTTCATGAAGTCCCATTTATCAATTCTTGATCTTAGGACATGAGCCATTGGAGTTCTGTTTAGGAAATTTCCCCCTGTGCCCATGAGTTCAAGGCTCTTTCCCACTTTCTCTTCTATTAGATTCAGAATATCTGGTTTTATGTTGAGGTCCTTGATCCACTTGGGCTTGAGCTTTGTGCAAGGTGACATATATGGGTCTATTTTTATTTTTCTTCATATAGACAGCCAGTTAGACCACTACCATTTATTAATAATGCTTTACTTTTTCCATATTATATTTTTGTTTCCTTTGTCAAAGATCAAGTGTCCATATGTATGTGGTTTTATTTCTGGGTCTTCAATTCCATTCCTTTGATCAATGTGTGTGTGTCTATACCAATATCATTCAGGTTTTAATCACTATTGCTCTGTAGTAAAGCTTAAGGTCAGGGATGGTGATTCCCTCAGCCATTCTTTTATTGTTTATTGTTTTCACTGTTCTTGGTTTTCTGCCTTTTCTGATGTATTTGAGATTTTCTCTTTCCATACCTTTAAAAAAATGTGTTGGGATTTTGATGGAGATTGCATTGAATCTATAGATTGCCTTTGGTATTTTGGCCATTTTTACCATGTTTTTTTTTTCTGCCAATTCATTAGCATGGGAGATCTCTCCATTTCCTGAAATCTTCTTTGATTTCTTTCTTGAGACACTTGAAGTTTTTGTCATACAGGTCTTTCACTTGTTTGGTTAGAGTTACCCCCAAGGTATTTTATATTATTGTGGCTATTGTGAAGGGAGTTGTGTCCCCAATTTCTTTCTCAGCCTGTTTGTCAGTTGTATAAAGGAAGGCTACTGATTTATTTGAGTTAATTTTATATCCAGCAACTTTGATGAAGTTGTTTATCAGCTGGATAAATTCTCTGGTAGAATTTTTTAGGTCTTTTATGTATATTATCATATCATTTGCAAATAGTAATACCTCTAGCTCTTCTTTGTCAATTTGTATCCCCTTGATCCCTTTTGGTTGTTTAATTGTTCTAGTTAGCACTTCGAGTAGATATGGGGAGAGTATGCATCAAGATTAAAATACACTAAGAGAAAGTCTCAATTTTGAACATCTGTGCCCCAAATTCAAGAGCACCCACATAAAAAAACTTTACTAAAGCTCAAAACACACACTGAACCCCAAACAATAATAGTGGGAGACTTCAACATCCCACTCTCACTAATGGACAGGTCATTGAAATAAACAGAGAAATAGTGAAATTAAGAGAGGTTATGAACCAAATGGTTTTAACAGATATTTATAAAACATTTCACCCTAAAACAAAGAATACACAATCTTCCCAGTACCTCATGGTACCTTCTCTAAAATCAACCATATAATTGGTTACAACACAACCCTCAACTGATACAAGACTGAAATAATACCATGTATCCTTCCAGATCATCATGGCCTAAGGCTGATCTACAATAACAGCAAAAAACTACAGAAAGCCCACATACACGTGGAAACTGAACAACTCTTTACTCAGTGATAACTTGGTCAGGGAGGAAATAAAGAAATTAAAGACTTCTTGGAATTTAATGAAAATATCAAAACCATGAAGTTGGGAGAAACACATGTGGTATAAGGGGTGCTGGAGGAGGGTATGAGGAGAGGCATGATGATATTTCATTTTGAGTATGTGTGAAGTTCTCAAACTTATAGAAAGTTAAATTTAAAAATCGGGGACTAATAAAAGGTCTCAGCATATGGAGGCTCTGCTGTCAGAGGGAATGTGAGATGCTCTTTTCTCCTCTTCTTTTGGTTCTCTGCTATAAGGTCAACAGGCCTTAGCTGATATTTCTGCCTTAACGTACTGTGACAAGCCAAGCCCAAAGCATCAAGCCAATCAGCCATGGCTAAAAATCTCCACAGTGTTAAAACGAACTTTCAATTATGGAGTTGTTTAATGAAAACATTTGTTATAGTAATTAAATTTGGTTGATATTTATCTAATCTATTTTGAGTTTTATGAAATTGGTAAGGTGTTTTGTGTGCTGCTGTACATATTACATGTGATAAAACGCAGCTTCTCTCTTATGCATGTGGATATTTGTTTTTCTCATCACACATTATGGAGAGACAATATTTTTTGCCATTTTTATTGGATATATTCTATATTTACAATTCATTTCCCTTTTTCTGGTTCCCCACCCCCCAAAGGTCCCACATGCCCTTTTCTCTCCCCCTGCTCCCTCTTCCACCCCTTCCCTCTTCCCTGTTCTTGTATTCCCCTACACTGATGCTTTGATCCTTTCCAGCACCAGTGTCCACTCCTTTCTTCTTGTCAGACATCATTTGGTACGTGAATTGTGTCTTTGGTGTTCCAAGATTCTAGGCTAATATCCACTTACCAGTGACTGCATACCATGGGTATTCTTTTGAGACTGAGTTACCTCACTTAGTATGACATTCTCCAGCTCCATCCATTTCTCTAAGAATTTCATGAATTCATTGTTTCTAATGGCTGCTTTCTTATACAAGTACTACTTTCCCAAGTTGGTGCTACCCACAGTGGTCTGGGCACTCACACATCAATCATAAAGCAAGAACTGACCTGCTCACAGGCCAGTCCGGTGGGGGCATTCTCTCAGCTGAGATTTCCTCCTTCCCTGAAGATTCTAGCTTGTGTCTGTCAAGGTGACAAAAAAAAAAAAAAAGCCAGCACAGATACACTGCCATGCATTCATTCACTTGAGTGTTCATTCATTTGTTCATTCGTTCATTTGTTTGCTTATTTACCTATAGACAGTGTTTCACCGAGTATCCCTAGCTCCCTGGATATACAGGCAAAGCTGGTCTTGAAACCACAGGGATCTGAATGCTGTTATTAAAGGCATGCGCCACCATACCTAGCACATTAAATTTTATAATCGATATTTTGTAGTTTTATTGTCTAGCTCTTTAGCCTCCTCCTTGCTAACATTCGTCAAGCAGTTTCTAATATTATTGTGAATGAGATGTTTGTCATTATTTATGGTATCGTTTAACATACAGAAACTTACAATTTTGCATGTTGATTTTCTTATTTTGCCAATTCATTGAATTAATTAATATTAACCCACTTTTGGTGGAATCCTAACTTTTCTTGTATGTTTAGATCACATCAAACACACTTTCTCCATATACCAGTTGCTTTCAATTGATGAACTCCTGTAGCTAGAATTTTCAATACTAGGCTGAAAGGAATTGATGAGTGTACAAATTCTTAACTTATTCTTGATATAAGAACAAAAGTCTAAAGCTTTTAACATTAGTCCATCCTTACTGAGACTTCTCCTCTTGATTTTCATAACATTGAATTACCTGTTTCTCTGTCCTGAACTCATTGAGTGTAGTTGTTGTGAAGAATGCTGTATGATATAAAATGCTGTTTTTATGTCTATTGAGATGATTATATTATCCTATTCATCATGTTAATACTGTGTGTTACCTTTATTAATTTCATGTACTGAGCAAGCCTTGACTCTTAGTGATAAAAACCCACTTGTGGAGCAAAATCTGTTTAAAGGGATGTTGTGTTACATCTGCTACTAGTTTTCTTACATTATTTTGAAGAATTCAAGTAAAATAGGTGTGCTGACTTGAAAGTTTACTGTAAATTGGTACTGATTTTGGAATTTGCATGTCTATCCTTTTCTCAGTCCCGGGGTTTTGAAGTTGGGTTTATTTTTCAACAATTTTCCTTCAGGGAGACATTTTCACTATAGTCTCACCACTTGGGCAATATTTTCTTGTAGCTCAGACATTCATATATTGTATATTATCTTTCATGTGTATCTTTTATCATTCTGTCATTTTTATTTCATTTTTTATTTCCTCCTTTTATCAACTGAGAGTGTTCAAGAACAGGTTAATTTTTCACTCATTTGTGAGCTGCATAATGCCTGCTTTTCTTACTTCTCATTATTTCATAATGGTGTTATAGAAAAGTTAGTGACATTATTACAATTTTATGTTTGTTACAACTCATTTTCCTGCCTGCATATGGCATTTCTAAGAGATAGCCTGCAGTAGAAAAGAATGCTGCTGCTGGCTGCAATGTCCTAAGTTATATTTGTTATCGCATATATAGTGTTGTAGAAGTCTGTAGTATATTATATTACAATCTCCAATCATTGATTTCTCTTTTGAGTGATTTATTAATTGCAGAGAGTAAGCTATTCAGGCCTGTAGAGATGGACTAGTGGTTAAAAGCATTTGCTGTTCTGAAGAGGACCTAGTTTCAGTTCCCAGCTCCAACATAGCATCTCACAAAATCCTATACCTCCAATAATTCCAGTTACACAAGAGCCAACAAAGTTCTGCCCTCCACACTAACATACATGCACATGGTGCACATACATGCATGCAACACCCTTACGTATATAAAATAGAAATAATAAATATTTTTAAAGGTAGGCTACTGTACTCCTTTCTGTATATTGTGTTATCATCTCTGCATTTATATTAATAATCCTGTGGGCTTGGATTTTTCAACAACCTACTTTAATAAAGGTTTTCAACTATCTTGATCACTCTTCTAGCCCACTATTCAAAGGAAGAAGAGAAAAAATGGTAAATAGGACAAGGGATGTGGACCTGTTTCGAAGTAGTTCTTTGGGGTTAGTCCAATTTCCATTGTCAGGGTTCCAGAAGTCCAATTCAGTGATGTCAGGATACCAAACATGAATCAGCAGTGGTGGCACAATCCAGCAGAAACAGCCAGGCCTCTGCTAAATCAGCACAAGTCAGCAGGAGTGATAAGAATAAGTCGAGACTCCAGGAGAAGTTCTCTGCTGTGCCTCTCTCAACAAAGTGAAGCTCAGTGAAGACAGGAGACCATGGCAGCCTTGAAAAGCTAGCTAAGCAAGGGATCCATCACTGTCTGTTGAGTTATACTCTCTCCAAACATCACATGGCCTCCCACAGATCTTGCCTCAGCAAATCATCATGTGAGTCTGTGTCACATGATACATCTGGAAATTATATTTGGTTTCACAATGTCATTCCCATGCATACTTTTAGCTTAAAGGCATTTGATAGGTTTGTGCCTATATATAATTATCTTCTTTGTTTTTTTATGACTATGTGGGTTAAACTCTGTGGTGTCTGATAGAAATATAGCCATCCTTGCTCACTTTTGGTTACCATGTGTGTGGTATATTTGCTTCCATCTCCCCTATTGAAGCCTATGTATTTTGAATTTATTTTCTTTCTCTTTTGATTTAGCCAATCTATAGCCTTGATGATAATATTAAATCCATTTATAATTAAAATAGTTATTGATAGAAGGAGTTACTATTTTTGTTTTGTTAATTATTTCTGACAACTGTTTTTTTTTTTTTCTTCTTTCTTCCACACATTTATGTGTCCTCCTTCTTTGGTAACTTACTTTTCATATTTATATGATTTTATTCCATTCTCTTCCTTTTTTTATCTATCTTACATTATATTTCTGTGCTTGAAAAAGAAAGTACCTTATCTTCTTTCCAGAGTGGAATAAAGAAAGAAAACCTCTGGCAAATTAAACGATTCAGCGATTATGGGGGCGTGGCCGTGGAGGCTATGTGTAGATTTGCTGCTTGTGCCCTCAGTGGCAGGCAGGCCTACTTCTTGGGTTCAAATGGCTGCTCTGGTTCCTAGCTCTATGTGAACTATCTTAGCTTTGAAGTGGCTCTAGAAGCTGGGTATACACAATCTGGCTTTGCCTTTAAGTTGGCAGAAGCCAGTCTGTAACCAAACATTTGTTTTATGCAAGTCAGGTGCTAGAGTCCATGACCCAGTTGGGTGTTCACTTTTCTCTTTCTACATGGGAACATAGAAATCCGTTTTCTATTGCTATAACAAATTATTTTTGCTTTGGTGCCTATGGCATATCACGGTTGTGACCATGTGTTATTTTAAGCAGCTCACATGCTTTGGAAATTGGAAAAAAATAACAGTGTCCAACTATTTCCTTCAAGGGCATATTCTTGGTGACCTAGGACCTCCTCACTAGGTCTCCCCTCTTGTAAGTCCTACTTTCATTGACATGACCTTGGAGACTAAAGTCTTAGGGCTGTTTGGGGAGACCCCTGTTTGAAATTATGGCTAGAAGGTGTCTTTTGTTGAACTATACTGAAAAGGCTAGAGGAATGAGGGACATGGTCACAGGAGACTTTCATTCTGACCCTAGAATACTTTCCTTTCTGTATTACACAGTAGCTTCATCTCTCAGCTGGGTTCTTTCACTCTTCAAAGATATTTTTACTGATAAGTGGCTTTCAAAGTGATGTTTTTGTGAGAAATGTATATTGCAACTTACTCTGTCATCCTGCTGATGCCATTGCTATATCTGCTATAGCTATGTTGCTCATATTTCCCTTTTATGTTTTTAGAAAAAACCAACAAAATAAAAACAATCTCTTATAGTCTATGGGTACTTTACTAGGCACTTAATTTTTTTCTTTTTATTAACTTTATAGGTGTTTTACCTGCAAATATGTATGTGCACCATGTGCATGCCTAATGCCTGCAGAGGCCAGAAGAAGTGGAGTCACAGATGATTGTGAACTGACATATGGGTGTCGGGAATTGAAGCCAGGATCTCTGTAAGAGCAGCTAGTCTGTTAGTGGCTGAGTTCATGCATTAACTTTTAATAATAATATGTAATGTTATTTTGGGCATTGTATAAATCTTATCCACATACATATTTGGTTATAGAATACATATTATATATGCATATATGTGTGTGTATATATGTATATATATACATATATATATATATATATATATATATATATATCTGTGTGTGTACAGAGTCTAAGTCTGGTAAATCTAGAGCTCTGGATGTGGATAGCATGTCTATATGTAGATGTGTTTAATCAAACTTATGTTATTATAAGACTGTCTTATTGGATGCAACTGCTTTTCTAATACAAAGACCCTTACATTTGCTTCAGAGAGTTATAAATGAATATATGCAAAAGTCAATGAATTTAGTCACAGACATTAGGATAGTATATCCCTCATAGACAGATTAAAAAAGGAAAAGAAAAAAGCCATGGTATAGGAAGGGTTTGGTGGGTGATGAACCAATATCTTAGCAATCTGCTTTCCAATTTCATCAGCATTTTTTATAAGTCATCTGCAACATAGCAGTGATACCTCAATTAACATTGTCTTTGGAACAAAGAACCTTTATAATCCAGTTGGCGGCACTGACAATAGCTCATAAACATGGGAAGCATGCTACCAATGTGGCATTCCACTGAGTGACAAGGTTCCAGTTAGCTGCATGTGTGCACGTGGAAAACACTAGGAGACATGACTACTCTCGGCATATGCAGTCAGTGGAATTAGTCTCAGAATACTCATGGAGGAGGGGATTTTCTTCTTTCCTCTTGACTTTTTTTCCTGATATCTGTTTTACATCTAATGGTCATACCATCTCACTGGAATTTCGAATTGTAGCTTCTGTAACTACATGTCTGCCAATATGGAGAAAAATTTAAAGGCTTTTCTGTGACTAGCTATTCATATTTGTGGCTTTCCAGAATGACCAGGTTAATTTTGAAGCACACATGCATATACTTGGTGGTACACATTATAAAACTGCAACTGCTAATTATATTGGGGATGGAAAACAAATGTTTTAGCAAAGGCACTGAGAAGGATTTTACACAATTTGCCTCATAATAACCATATCCCTGACTCACTACAAACTCTCAATCATCCTTTCTCCTAAATTAGATACACTCTTAAGGACCTTTCCAGACTTAAGTTTCTTCAATTGAATTCAAAGTTGGAAACTGAGAACATGCAAAAAAAAAGTTACCCCACTCTTTCTATCTCTGTCTCTGTCTCTGTCTCTGTCTCTCTGTCTCTGTTTCTCTCTCTCTCTCTCTCTCTCTCTCTCTCTCTCTCTCTCTCTCTCTCTCTGTGTGTGTGTGTGTGTATGTGTGTATGTGTATGTGTGTGTCCCTCCCTCTCCTCTCTCTCTCTGACTTAAGAGAATGGAAAATATAAATAAATGAGGGCTGATCTGCTTTGTGGTCTGATTCACCAAATAAAACAAATTAGCTTGAAAATATTCTATTATTAGCCAGATTGTTATTAATCCCTTTGTGGGGTGGTGTGGAAATTGCAAAACCGATTAATGAACAATATTTCTGTAACTCCCTTGAATCTTAATAGAAGCCTTAGGTCTCAAGGCATGACTCATTGTGCACTTTTCCTCTGCATTCACACCCTTATATATCAAAAAGTAGCTCCATCCTTTGTGCTAGAGCTTCTGTGATGAGTGAAGTTCTCTATTGCCTCACTTTGGGTACATACTAAGTGAAAGGGGAAAATGGAGTATTGAGCATCCGAAAAGAAAAGAACAAAATCAATCTCCAGCATCAAACATTGTCACCCCAGCTTCCTGCCAATTGGATTCACCTGACCCAGTCATTTGGTGGTGGAAGAAAGAATTCAACATACAGAATTTGGTAGGGCTGAATTCTGCCTTCCTGGCAACACTGAGCATTTTGCTTACACCTCATTAAAAAAAACTTATTAGGGACCTTTTCCAAACTTAGGATTTTGCTATCATGATATTAAAGGGCTTAATTTCATGTTCACTGGTACCAAAATATGTAAAGATGTTTGGTTTTACTGTTATTCTGTAATCTCAAATTAATGAGAATATTAGAGGACATGTTAGCTAATTCCCTGGCTCAGCGGCTCTTATACACACCTCCAGTGATTTCCAAATTCTGTCTGACTTTTTCCACCATGTAAGAACATACTTCCTCACAGGATAGCTAGTACAGAGACATTCTGTCTCATGAGTAATTGCACTCCCTGGCAATTTCTCCCAAGACAATTGTCCTCTCAAACTCTAAAGGCTACAGATTAATTTCTTCTAGTCCTTCAGAGCTCTGCAAATGTTTGAAGAGAGCTGGCATAGTGTTTCTTCAAACTTTCTTGAATTCTTTTCTCAGAGGAGGTACGTGAGGCACACAATTAGTCTGGAGAGGTGATAATTGTTAGAGAACAACATGATTGCCAGCTGGTCTTATTACTCGTATTAGTGTTGCTAGTGCCGGGAGAGCGAAAATTAGGTGGCAGAAAAGCAGTGATACTTTCTAGTCAGAGTTCCAGTGGACTAATATGTCAGCCCAACTTATCAATTATAGCATGAACAAATGCAGTTGGCAACAGCTGTTTTGAAACAGGAAAGCTCAATTTCATGGAGCCCATTTTTGTTTCTGTCCCGGCTCCCTTGGTTGTGAATTATCTAAAATAAAAGTTTTGCTACACACTCACTGATGATTCGAAAGAGAACTTGGGACTTCAACTGGTAAAATTACAAAGGAAAATCACCGATATATACAGAGGATAATATACTTTGAACCCACAGGATCATTTTCCAAATAGGAAAAAAAAAAACAAACTAACATTGAGTAGTTCCAAAATGAGAAGGGTAAACTAAACGCATCTGCATTTTAACACCCAGAAACAAAGTATGGTGAAGTGAGAAGATGAGAAACAAAACCACAGATTAGGAACATCAGCGATTCATTTTTTGAAACAAAATGGTGTAGCTAAATTAAAAACAGACAAATAACTAAAGTACAAATAAGAGCTTCAGTCCTGGAGGGATGGTTGCAAATTGATGACTATGACTTTCTGATCAAGATGAAGCTTTTGAGCAGTATGAACTTGGGGAGGTAGGTAAGCACTGATCATGGAATGAGGCTTTGAGAACGTTTACTTTAGATTAAAAAGAGCTCAGAAGGAAAGAGGCATGAGTGGGTCAGGGGGCAATGCGAAACTAGAGCCTCTGCAAGGTGGAAAAAGTTTCACCAGGAACCACGTTCGCTTTAAGAAGTAAGAATGATCTACGTAGACTGGGAATCTCGGGAGACATGAGTCTATGTGCACAGCCTGGTTTTGTAGGACAGCCCAGAAATTGCTGGGCACTGCATAAGACAAGGGAAACAAAGGAAGGGATAAAATAGAAGAGGGACAGAGAGAGGAAGGAGGGATGAAAGAAAAGAAGGAAGGAATGAGGAGAGTATAGGGACAATCTCTGGTGTACTGTGTGGAAGCATCACTTGTCAATAGAAAGCTAGTGGCCAATAAGCTGAGTCAGGATTAGAAAGCAGCACTTCTCTCTGGGACTTCCCATTGAGAGACAGACAGTCAGTTGGGATTTTCTACACGGGCTTGTGTAAAAGAAGATGAGGAGAGGAAACCAGCTGTGTAGCCAAACTCAGGTTAGAATAAAAGGGAAAAGTTAGGAGTTAGTTGGGGAACTAGCCTACCTTATGGCCTAGATGTTTGTAAATAGTATTAAGCCTTTGTGTTTTTATTTGGGTACTGGAGCACAGGTGGAAAGGCCAACCACAATTGGAGGGGGAGGGGAAAGGGAAAGAAGGAGGAAATAAAAAAAGAGAAGATGAAAGAGAAGAAAGCCCAGAACAAAATGGAATCCGGAGATTTGTTCTAAATCTCAAGCCAAATATTGAGTAGTAAGAAAGGACTCTCTGTACTAGAAGCTCCAGCTCTATGTGAGCTTTCTAGAAGAAAGTTTTATAACTTTAAACAAAATATTTTCTTCTTTTGACTTTCATTAAAAAGAAAAGTAAGGGGTCTATCCTTAGATCAGAGTTTTTCAAACATGAAATCCTACTTAGACACAAGAATTAATTAAATTAGTTATTGTTCAGCTCCAGTGGGACAGAATTGTTTTCTGTTCCAAGGCTCTACAACTGTTTCAGAAGAGGGAGTGTAAAAAAACAAAAGGACCAAGGTTAGGCAGTTATGCAGCAAAAACTTGCCTTCTGGACATTTCAGAATTGATGCTCTCATTAACCCAGTACAATTTTGATTGTTGGCATAAGACTCTTACAAGATTAGGGTCCTTCAACATTTTATCATGGATGACCACCCCTCCCAGAGGAACTATTGGCAGTTGGATAAACAGGTGTGTTTTTTTTATTGGTGTATCCACTGAGAATTGACTATCAATCAGAGAATCACCTCTCATCTATGCTCAGGCACAATAGTCCACACACAAAAGGATGACACAAGAAGAAGGAAGGAAACTTAAAGTGTGTCAGTGGGAGAAACACACACACACACAGACACACACACACACACACACACACACACACACACACACTGAATGATGAGAAATATGGTTCAGCAGGTGAAAGTACTTGTCACAAAGCCTGACAGCCTAATTTGGCCAGCCTGGCAGAAGGGGAAAACCAACTCCTGCAACTTGCCCTCTGAACTCCACATGAGTGCTGTGTGTATTAGAGTTTTCCTGTTGTGAACTGATACCATGACATAGGCAACTCTTACAAAGATAATATTTAATTGGACTGGCTTACAAGTTCAGAGATTCAGTTCATTATCATCAAGGTGGGAACATGGCAGCATCCAGGCTGGAATGGGGCAGGAGGACCTGAGAGTCCTACATCTCCATCTGAAGGCCATTAAGAGAAGAGTAGCTTCCAAGCAGCTAGGGGGAGGGTATTAATGCCTATACTCAGATTGGTAGACCATCAGGGCCACATGTATTGCAACAAGGCCACACCTCCTAATAGTGCCACTCCCCCAGGCAAGCAAATACAAAGCATTATACTATGACACACACACACACTAAAATAAACAAATGTAACTAGATATTATGTTTTCTTTCCTACATGGAATACAGATTTAGGTATGTAGAAAGGGGACTATGAGAAAAGAGAAGAAAGGGAAGGAGTAGAAATGAGAAGGTAATGAAATATAAGTGTCATGAAGGCAAAGGGGTTACTTGGAGGAAGGAAGAGGACCAGAAAGAAGGGGGCTCCTCTCAAGACATTACAAGTCAGCCACTAATGGGTCTTTTTCCACTTGTCACATGGGTCTAAGTAGTGTGAGTTGTGTAGAACATTGCCATTGGTATGTGTGGGTTCCGGGTTTTATATCTATGTTACCCACCATTTTCTATATCATTAAACCATGGGAGAAAACTCCAGGTTTTGAAAAAAAAACAGGAAAGTTATGTATTAATAACAATATTAAGCTCAACATCTGGGAAACAGTTCAGTTGGTGAAGTACCTGATGAGCAAACATGATACCCATGAGTTCAAATACTTAGGACCTGAGCATCCCAATGAATGCTCTGCCACCTTGCTGTGTAACAATTTCCTCTATGTTGTAGCACAGCCTCTAAGAGGAAGATGGAGCCTCCTGGGACTGAGGAAGTAAACAAATTGCATATGTGTTGGAAAGATAAACTTTCCAAGACTCCCAGGACTCCCTTCCCCAGATTATAACAGCAGAAAGCTACCATTGTAGGATGGCATAGATCAGCTATGCTCCACTGAGTAGGTTCTGAGACCTGCAGATCTGCCAGTTCGGCATGCAGAGAGCTCAAGGATTACATCTTCTGTAAGTCACCAACTGTGCTGTTAGGGTGAGCTTTTCACTAATGAAGTTGATTTCAGTTGCCCTTTCTCCTGTAAGTAATCTCTCACCCATACTTCTGTGAGTGAACCCGGTAAAACCCATTGTTTCAATAAGCTGGAGTTTGGCAGAACTATTAAATTGCTCTGTTGTGGGTTCTCTTTCTGGGATGAATAGAATGTGTTGCATTTGCCAGTGGAAATATCTCTTATTTAACAAACTCCAGCACTGGGTAGGAATGTGAGAGAAGTAGGTAGGTCCCTGAGAGTCATTGACTGGCTATCATAACTTACTTGATGACCTTCTAATTCAGTGAGAGACTCTGATTGTTCTGTAAAGAAGAGTCTAGAAAGACATTACCACAGACCTTTGGCTTCCACATACATTTACACAGATTCTCTCATACACCTCCATGCATATGTGCACATACACGTACAGACACAATAACAAGAATAAGTACTGGACACATATATCACAACATTACACCACACCTGCACCTACACATAGACATTTACCACATATTGTCAGAGACAATTCCTTGAATGTACTCTACATCTGGGTGAAACTTTGCCAATTCTGCTTCTTAAGTCTGCAATATCTTCTCACATTTGTACTTGGGTCCAAATCCTACATATGTTTCAAAATCAAGTTCAACAACTTCTCCACAGACTTCCTAAATCAGCCCTCACGTTCCACTCTCTGCATCCTCCTGGGCATTACATCCCTAGGTATCTCAGAATTGCTTCACTCAACACATTGAGAAGGTGTTTGTTGTTAAGCGTGATAGCTTTTCTCACCTATTAATGGTATCTGCCTGGAAAGTAAGTACTGAATCTGAGTCTCTTCACTTGTAGAATGTGAACAAATATGCCATTCCACAGAGGTCCATGGGAGACCAAATGAGATAATTTATCAAAAAACACATGGTCTAAGGAGGTCATTCAGTCCATCAGTGTTTATTTTGGCCCAGAGGAAAGGAAATGTAAGCATTTCTATGAGAAGACCTTCCTGTGAGGGTAGGGGGAACTGTTGCCATCTGTTCTTTGATACCAGTCACCATTCAATATTCGTAAACACTGACATGATGAAAAAAGTACTCAGGCAATGAAGGAACTGTAAGAATTTTTTTTATGCTGTGTCAGGGATAGACTCCCTTTCATTGCAGGGTCCAAAGCTTTACCAGTTATTGGTAAGCTCCTACCATTTCTGTGCCATGTTGAAAGGTCAAGTTGCAGGTAGAAGATTTTGTGGCTGGGTTCCACTGGAAGTCTTGCCTTGAGGGAGATGGCTATTTCAGGCTTAGTATCCCCTTTTCCTAGGACTTTTATCTAGGGTCACCCCAATATATTCTCATGAGTTTCAATTGCACCAGGTTTGAAACCAGAGACCTGATGGTCTAACCCAATTGTCATCAAGAGGCTTTCTGCTGCAATTGATGGAAACAGATGCTGAGATGTGCAGACAAACATTAGGTGGAGCTTGGGGAGTCCCGAGGAAAAGGGAGAGAAAGGATTGGAGGAGACAGAGGGATCAAGGGTACTACAAGAAAATCTACAGAATCAATTAATCTGGACTCATAGGAGCTCACTGAGACTAACCCTACCATCAGGAAGCCGGCATTGGTCTAATGTAGGCCCTCTGTTAATACGTTATAGTTGTAGAGTTTGGTGTTTGTGTCTGACTTCTAACAGATAGAATTGGTCCCTTTCTGACACATTTTCCTGCTTTGGAGATCCTTGTCCTTTACTCAGCTACCTAAGCCAGCCTTAATAGGAGGAAGACGAGTAATCTTATTGAGACTTGATATACCAAGTTTAGTTGATAACAGGGAAAGGGAGTGGATGGGAGAGGAAGATGTGAGGAACAGAGGGAGAGAGGATAAACTGCAGTCAGGATGTAATATATGAGAGAAAAATTCATACTAAAAAGTAGAGTTGTTTCATGAGTAGCCCTTATAGTAGTGCTTCTCAGCCTTCCTAATGCTGTGACCCTTTAATAGAGTTCCTCATGGTGTGGTGACCCCAACCATAAAATTATTTTATTTTGACTTTGTAATATTAATTTGGCTATTGTTATAAATGTAGCAGTAAATATCTGATATGCAGAACATCTGATTTAGAAAAATTCCAAGGAAGGTCACAACCCACAGGCTAAGAACCACCACTGTATATTGTGTTTACATATCTGAGCAACACCCTGAAGTTGATACCAGTGTCTTTTTTTTTAATAAATGAGAGAACCGAGTCTCAAAGTTGAGTGACTCCTTTAACTGAAAGGGTCTGAGATTGCAAATAGGTTCTTCTTTCTATTGGAAAGCCTGAGACTTTCCCACTTAGTGTAACAGCTTACATGGACTCCGCTGATCTCTGCATATGGGGATGGAGAAAGAGAAAGCTACACAGCTCATTCTACTTCAGGGAAGTCAAAGAAAAGTTAGGGCTTCCCTGTCCCTACAGGACATGGTGTGACATGCCTTTGCTCATCTCATGGAAGCTTTCCTGTTTCAATTGCTCAGAAACACCAGCTTCATGGCTTCATTCCACCAAAATAAGTTTGTTCTTCACTCTTAAAACCTGTGTCTGTCTGAGGCTAAGCTCCTCCCTGGGACTGTTCTTGCCTTCCAAGATTTGCCCCTGCTTGTCTAAAGACAGACCCAGGGCTCACTCTTTGCTGCCCAGCCCAGGGTTTTGCAATCACCCTTGGGTCTTTTGAGGAGTCATACTTCCTCCTGGGGCTGTCCCTGAAATGCATCAAAGTCTCTTTCCCCTGGCAGAACAGCAACAAAGTCCCCTGAGCTTTTGACTAAGACTCCTACATTCAAGGAGATTATTGAAATAAGTCCCAGCAAATCACCAATATGGGAGGCCTAGCATAGGAAAACCCATAAAAGTCTTGATGCAACTATTATCAACACATTTCACCTACCTTCCTTTTCCACATGCCAATTGCCCAATGTACGTTTCATTTTGGAGTCACACATGTACTGAAGGGAAAATTTGGCACTACCCTTTCATTCCCCAGGGCATGGCAGGGTTTATGTACAACCTATAATCCACTCACTGTTCAGGATGCATTGCACTGAGACAGCCATTTCAGGAGAGAGATGGTTTCTTCACCTTGGCTGAGTTCATACCAGGAGAACAGAATGCTGGCTCTGAGCTAGCCTCAACAGGACCACACTGGCCTTCTTCCTTCCTCTATGGATTAATAGAGATATATCTAGAAGCTTTTAACAACAGCTCATCATTAGTTTCCCCAGGGCCTTAGTTTATAAAGAAAAAAAAAGTGACAATGTAAATTAGAATTTAGGCAGATTTGTAGATTTAGTCAGAACCATAAGACAGAACCAGGACTCTTATAACAGAACAAGCCAAAGGCAAAATAGAACAAACTTTGAGAATGCATAGCAATAAAATTTCAGAAAAGGGGCATATAAGACAGAATCACCAAGCATGGTTTTTCCTACCTGTCTAACATCTTCCCTAAAGTGACAAAGAACCTAAAAATCTCCTCAGGAGTGACTGGATCATTGTCCTTTTGTAACACAGAAAGTTGGGTTGAATTTTCGTCTCTAAAGCAATGTGGAAACTGGGACATGTTATCTTCCCTATAACTACAAACAATCTATGTGACACTTCATTGCTTGACACACATTAGGTAAAGTCTAGATCCCCAATCTTTGTGAATCTGTCAGATTCCAGGGCCTTTGGAAATTATGGCAGCCATTTCTATAGAAACACCGAGTATGTGAGTAGACTTCATAAGAAATAGTTAAGCTGCTGTTCATGGAATGTTTCCAGTTTGAGTCCTGAAAGTACATGCGTGTAGTATATTGAGAGTTATGTGGGGAGGCAAAGACCAGACATGATTGAAAAGAGGGTTGTCTGAAATTATGAGGTTCACTTAGAACATGCTGCACTCATAAGAAAGATTGAAGGCCAGCCTTATGCAATAGTCAACCTTCCCCCAACTGTAGAAAAAAAAATCTTCACAATGTTTAACATCAATAAAAGAAAATATTTCAGAAAAGTCATGACTTTTCAATACAAAAGGTTCACATAAACCCTGGGACTTGATGTTTGTGCTGGGTTATGGTAGAGAGATTATTGGAGTAGAAATTGGGGGTCTTATCCTCACCCAGATCCGTGACTTTGACCTTGGCAATTGTCTGCTTTACTAGTTCTCTGTTACTTCTGGTACTCCTGCTATAGGACTCACAGAGAGCTCGTGTTTCTAAGAATAGAAGAATGAGCACAGGAAGGGGATGTATGATCCTGGGTAACTGCTTTTGGTTGCCTGGGTTTCCATTTCCCACTTACAAAATGAACAAGCTTGGATGAGATCTACAAAGACTTTCTCCAGGATGACATTTAATGAATCTGAATATTCTATCTTATGTTATTTCAAGTAAAGCTATCTATTTAGATATAAAAATAAAACAGACCTCCTACAGGCACCAAATTGAATATTGGATATTATTCAGTTAATTTGGTTTTGACTGGAATTTAGCATCTTTTGCAAAACAATGACTCAGAAAATTAATTAGCTTTTGCTTTAATTAAGTAGAACATCTATTTAATAGCAATTAAAATACCACATCTGAGTGCATTTGTTGTAGCAAAGTATAGTTAATACAGGAAACAGCCCCATTTGCTGTGAGGATCTGGATGGGTGACTGAGGATCTGGGGCTCTTGATTTTCAGATAGGCACCCAGGCCTTGGATAGACAGGAAGAAAATTCCCAGAGGCCCTGGGCGCAGCTCACTCTGACGAAATCTTGCATACCTTAGCTTTCTTCATCAGATTATCCTGCCGCTCTTCTTATTAACATTAAAGGCACAGTTTAATAACAGTTCTGGAGTTTCCAAACATACTTTCAATAACCCTTTACCGGAGGTTCCCTAAACTCTAGTTACTTCTGAACAGAAAAGTCTTCTCGACCTCTCAACTTTAGTATGATACCACCCATTGGATTCTTGACTGCCTGAGACAGGCCATTGAAAAGTTAAATAAAAGTGTCCCTGCTGCTGCACCAGATTAAATCTTTGCTTTGATTGGACTTGTCTTTTGTTTATGATTACTCCAAGTAGGTGATCATGGTCATACCAAGCTTTAGTTTCATGGATATATCTGCTTTATAGCAGATTCTATAATGTCCTGTCATCTTAACCTTAATAAATACATTTAATAAACACTAGTGTGTATGAGGAGGGGCTTGCATAAGGACAAATACATTCAGAGGCCAAAGAATAATCTTAGGTATGATTCTTCAGGAGCAGTTTGCTTGTGTTTATGACACAGGGTCTCACATAGACATAGTAATGACAGTTAGGCTAGGCTGTCTAACCAGCAAGCTATGGATTCATGTGTCTCACACTGGGATTATAAAAGTGCATGATCACTCCTGATTTGTGTATGGGTTCTGGGAATTGATCTCAATCTTCATGTTTGTGAAGTAAGCACTTTACCAACTACCCAACCAACCAACCAACCAACCACAGCAAAATCTAGCTCCTTCCTTAGACTTCCCCTTAGGTTAGTGCTGTAAAGACAGACCCATGTGCTGACACATAATGTCTTCTACAGGTAAAAACATTAAAACCCTGCCACTGCGAACTACTATATTAAAAGATGAGTTGTTTCTAGAAGTTATTAGGTCTCCTCCTTACCAGAAAGGAAGAGGGAGAAAATTGGAGAGGGTCCATGTGATGGGGAGACTGGCAGGAACATTGGGGATGAGAATGTAATATGAATAAATAATTATTGGAAAAATTCAAGTCAGTTCATTTATAATCCACACTTGAGTGTTTGATCATATCTCAAATCCCTGTATTGTCATAGATGCAGCCAGGGGTGCATAGATGTCAGTAGTAGAGGTGAAGTGATGGTGTGAGAGTTAATATACATACAGTATGAAGATACAGTGTGAGAGTTAGTTATCATAGAGTATGCCATGCCCCAATCCATGCTCAATTATGGCTTCCTAAGGCTACCATGCTCTCAGAGTCTTCTCAGCCTCAAGTATCTTTTGAATCTCATAATGAACAACTACCAAGGGTATGAGGTCCTTCTACACTATTTTACAAGTGTCTCAGAATGTAATAATAATAATAATAATAATAATAATAATCTTATAATGATAAGTAGTTCCAAAATCACAGCTTGAGTTCCTTGTTGAAGCATTTTTCTTTACTAGTGGCTAATAGAATGTCAAGATGCATTTATTGAGGTTGTATAACTTTCTAAGGTTGTGAACCTAGAGTCCTCTATGTTTCAAACTCATTGTGTGTCTCCCTCATTGTAGAGTCTATGTTTCATTTGGCATAAAAGGCAGGGCAGAGTAGATTGGGGTTAGACTGGCCATCAAAGTCTCTTCTGCTCCAGGCCTTATCCAATAATCAAGTGCTCTATGTCATTTAATATCTAGAGCATATTATTATTACTAAGTGCACCTTTATTGCTGAAAAACCCTAAAAAAGTAAGGGGTGCCTTACTTTCTCTGATGTGAGGTACAAGGATCAAAGCAATTTGTTCATTTCCTTGAAGAGATTATCATGCATAAGTTTAACAAATCACAAATGAAAAGCTCCTATATCTATGGCTCAGGGAACATAGAGGATTTGAGAGCAGAAAGACTTTAAGATCCAGATTGCCAAAGTGTGGTTTAAGGATACTTTTAAAAGCTGGCCAGCCCTTCATTGCTCTAAAACATGGAATTATTTCCTTCTTCCATTAGAGCTGGGTTATTTGACAGAAATAGAGTGTCTGAGAGGTACGATTTCATGATGACAATGCTGATTATCAGAGAAATACTAATCATATTAATGGAATGTTCCTGAGTAACTTCATCATAGCAGACTGAACAATATTTGTGTATCCCTCTACATTTCTTCTTACAAAAGACCCTATGACACTTAACACCCAACATGTAACTGAATCATACGTTCTCTCCTTGAGAAATTCATTAGTGGTATAACACCAAGACAAAAATCACCTGATTAATTGCTACAATTGACAGTGTGTCAGGATTTCGCACAATTCCTGAGGAAGAACAGGGTATTTGACCAGGAAGATGAGGCATAAACTAGATGTAAATGAAACTCAGGAGAGTGAGTAGAGGTTGTCATGGAGGGCAAATGCCAAGAGAAGAGCCTAGAAATGAAGGGTATGGGATGCAATTTATTCCTTTAGAAGGCATCCTTCTTTCTACTGTACAAGCCACAAGCTACCTCAGCTTATCATTTGTCCTCGGCTGATTGCACATTAGCATGTAACTTGAAGTCAGATTTTAATTGATGAAACTCTTATTCCACTGGATGTATATAGTGTGATTCAAATGGGGCATGGAGAAAACACTTAGGCAGTCAACCCTGAAACCAAGTGTGTAAGCATTTGGTGTATTCAAACTACTTTGGCCCCACAACTGAGACCAAAGGACCGCTGACGTCACTTGCTCTTTAGACTAGAGACCCTTGCATGGCATGAGTCTTACACCTAACACATGTTACTCTGAACTGGAAAGACTGGGTTGGGGTGGGCATTATGCAAGTTCCTAGACATTGGTGATGTTACTCCAGGCAACAAGCTTTTAGAAGACACTGTTCTAAAGCACTGGGCATCATGCAATTTATAAGCATACATCTTATAGCTTAGGTTTGTTTGTTTGTTTGTTTATTATTTATTTAATTATGGAGTTTGTTTGAGGGTTTTGTTTTTGTGTTTGGGGGTATGTGTTTGGTTTTTTTTTGTTTTTTTGTTTTTGAGACTAGTATCTCCATGTACTCCTAGCTGTCTTAGAACTCATCCTGTAGATCAAATTGGCTTCAAACTCTTCAGCTTCTGCTTTCCAAATGCTAGAATTAAAGTCATGCAGCACCAGGTTCTGCATTTTAGTATAATTTTAAATCAATATTTAATTGGGATCCAACTCAAGGGGAGGCCCCAAAGCCTGACACTATTACTGAGCCTATAGTGTGCTCATAAAAAGGGGCCTATCATGACTGTTCTCCAAAAGACCCCACAAGCCACTGAAAAAGTCAGATGCAAATATTTACACTCAACCAATGGACAAAGCTGGTGTCCCCTGTGGTTTAATTAAGGACAAGCTGGAAGAAGCTGAGAGGGAAGGTGACCCTGTCGGAAGACCAGCAGTCTCAACTAACCTGGACCTCTGTGATCTTTCAGACACTGAACCACCAACCAGGGAGCATACATCAGCTGATATGAGACCCCCAACACATATACAGTATGTGGATGATTGTAATGGTTGCTCAAGTGTAATAATTTTATCATAGTATAAATATTGACTGTGACATTGTCATCCTTGGTGGTCAACTTGATTATATACTTGGTACTAACCCAAACCAACACTGCTGAGTATACCTCTGAGGGTTTTTGCTTTACTGGGAAGACTTACCTTAAATCTGGGCCACATCTTTGGTGTCAGTCAATATAAAGGGCATGAAAGACAGAAGTTCTTCCTCTTGGCCTGTTCTCTGTCTGTGTCTCAGTCTGCATCTCTGTGTCTCCCTCTCCCTCTCTCTCTCCCACTCCCGCTCCCTCTCCCTCTCCCTCTCCCTTTCTCTCTCTCTCTCCCCTTCTCCCTCTCCCTCCCCTTCCCTCTCCCTCTCCCTCTCCCTCTCCCTCTCCCTCTTCCTCTCCTCTCCCCTCCCCCTCCCCTCCCTCTACCTCTCCTGGCAGTCCTCTCCTGTATATGCGTCAGGGGGGGTCTCATATCAGCTGTTATATGCTGCCTGGTTGGTAGCCCAGTGTCTGAGAGATCTCAGGGGTCCAGGTTAATTGAGACTGCTGGTCCTCCTACAGGGCCATCCTCTTCCTCAGTTTCTTCCAGCTTTCCCCTAATTCAACCACAGGAGAAAGCAGCTTTTGTCCACTGATTGGGTACAAATATCTGCCTGACTCTTTCAGCTGCTTGTTGGGTCTTTCAGAGTACAGTCGTGCTAGGTCCCATTTGTGAGTGCTCTATAGCCTCCGTAATCGTGTCAGGTCTTAGGGCCTCTGCTTGATCTGGATCCCAATTTGTACCTGTTGCTGGACCTTCTCCTCAGGCTCCTTCTTCTCCATTTCCATCCCTGTAGTTCTTTCAGACAGGAAAAATTATGGGTTAGAGTTTTTACTGTGGGATGATATCTCCATCACTCACTTGATATCTTTCTACTGAAGGTTTGCTCTATAAGTTTACTCTCCCCAATGTAGAACATTTCAACAAAGGTCCCTCTGTTTGAGTCCCAAAAGTCTCACATCTCCCAGGTCTCTGGTACATTCTGAAGGGTCCCCACAACCTCCTACCACCCGAGGTTGTATGTTTCCATTCTTTCTACTGGTCCTCAGGGATTTCAGTCCTTTCCCCTCACCAAATACCCAATCAATTTCCCTTCTCTGCCCTCCCCACATTCTTTCCTTCCCAGGTCCCTCCCCACCTTGTGGTTCCTTTTTCTCCCCCTCAAGTGGGACTGAGGCATCCTCACTTGGACCCTTCAGCTTGTTCACCTTTTTGGATTCTGTGGGCTGTATCTTAGGTATTGAGTCCTCCCTCCCCCCCTTTTGGCAAATATCCACTTATTAGTGAGTACATAGCATGCATTTCCTTTTGGGTCTGAATTACCTCCCTCAGGATGATATTTTCTAGTTCCATTCATTTGCCTGCAAAACTCAGGATGTTCTCATTCTTAATAGCTGAGTACTATCCCATTGGGAAAATGAACCACATTTTCTGTATCCATCCATCATCCATGTGGGACATCTGGGTTGTTTCCAGCTTCTGTCAATCACAAACAAGGATGCCATGAACATGGTGGACCATGTGCCCCTGAGGCATGGTAGAGCATCTTTTGGGTATATTCCCAAGAGTAGTGTTGCTGGGTCTTTAGGTAGTTCTATTTCTAATTTTCTGAGGAACCTTGAGATTGATTTCCAGAGTGGTTGTACCAGTTTGCAATCTTACCAGCAATGGAGGAGTGCTCTTCTCTCTCCACATCCTCTCCAACATGTGTTGTCACTTGATGTTTTGATCTCAGCTATTCTGATTGGTATAAGGTAGAATCTCAGGGTCATCTTGATTTGCATTTCTTTCATCAAAAAGGCTTTGAACATTTCTTTAGGTACTTCTCAGCCATTTGAAATTCCTCTGTTGTGAATTCTTGGTTTAGTTGTATACCCGACTTTTGATTGGGTTGTTTGGTTTTTTGGTGCTTGGCTTCTTGAGTTCTTTATATATTTTGAATATTAGCCCTCTATCGGATGTTGGGTTAGTGAAGATTTTTTTTCCAATCTATGGTTTGCCAATTTGTCTTATTGACTATGTCCTTGGCCTTACAGAAGCTTTCCAGTTTCATGAAGTCTGTTTTATCAATTCTTGATCTTAGAGCATGAGCCATTGGAGTTCTGTTTAGGAAATTTCCCCCTGTGAAATGAGTTCAAGATGCTTTCCCACTTTCTTTTCTATGAGATTCAGTGTATCAGGGTTTATGTTGAGGTACTGGATCCACATGGACTTGAGGCTTCATGAAGAATTTTACAGCTTAGGATCTTGTGCAGCAGGAAAATGGAATATAGATTCCCTTTTCTGATGTAATTAGAGGAGTCAATGCCACAGTGTGGACAGCAAATTCAAAGAAGAACATGTGGACTGAGGTGATGCTTTTTCTGAGGGTCTCCTCTGATTCCAAGATGATAACAGCCATATCATACACAAAGGGCAGTATTCTATAATTATTTCTGTGCAATTTCTTCATTGACTTCACTGCACTCTGTGACCAACGTTTTCAGAACAGGTCCCTTAAGCAAACCTTTGTCACATATCTCTCATGATCCCAGGAAAGCTGATCTATTATTAGTGTGAGGATGAATCTTGATGCCACAGAGAACCGATTAAAAGTAAGCAAGAGATAAATTGAGCTTACCTGAGGAGGAAGAAACGTCATGTCAGTGGTCCCATGGAGATCAATACATAGGATTTCTCACTGAAAAGTGCCAGGGTATCTCAAGTGTAGAGATGGCCAAGTTGGAATTTAAATTTAATTCCTCTTTGCTTTTCTTTTGGAATGAAACAGTGTGTGTCTTCAGAGAGGGCTGAGGAATTTATTACATTTTATTTCTGTCTTGTGACTCAGGTATCTTTGCATCCTCTACTTGTCTTGGGAGTCAGGGACGAGTGCCAGTCCACACTCTGTGCGTGGAGTACTCTCTAGTGTATCGGCAAATGCACAGATGAGCAGAATGGACTGCCATGTACTAGTAATCATGACTTTAGAATAATGCCAGCATTCAGTGCCAAATGTCACTACAACTGACTTGCACAGTGATAGTAAGACAGGGATTACAAGAACGTGCAAGATGTTGTGTGTTACATGTCTATTAATAACCCTTATGGCGTATTTAACCTTTTCTTTAGCAAGGAACGCAGATACTTTGACAGAAAAAAAATAACCAACAGCATAATACTAGGTTTGCTTGTAAGGAATGAAAGTAGAATTTTGCTGGTGAGTATGTCTTGACAGGTTACTTATGAGCTCAATAGCTACCCCTCCCAAGATTATAACACAAGTTTTCTGATTTAGGCCTCTGCATGGGAAGTTTACTCAGGATCGCAAGATGACAAACTTAACAGGCCTGTTTTGAAGGAAGCTGATGGCAGGCATCGCTGCTGCCTTCAAATCAGTACTGCCATGGACAAGCGTTCCCTGTCATTGCCTTTTCACAGAGTGCTTTTCTTTGCCTACCAAGAGTCAAAACAGTGGTAACTGAGAGGCTGGCATCAGTGTGAGTGACAGTAAGTGTTCTAAGACAGCCAGTTGATTGATTGATGAATGACAATAGATGTTGTCTAAAAGAACAGAAAGCTGTGTTTCCTTTTTGAAACCATGCAGATTTGGACAACATAGGCCAACAATCAGGCATTTCTAAATTTAATGTGAATGCCATTTCCAAATAAATGAGCAGTGATCAAAACCACCGCCCACCAGGAATCACAAAGTAATTCAAACATCAAAAGCTTTCTCACCTGCACAGATGCCAAAGTCCCTGTTGACAAAATGACAGTGATGAGCACAGGTATGCAAATTGTAGCAAATGATCATCGTGGCAGAACCGTGAGGGACTACAGCAATTCTTGGTACGTTTTGTTACTGTGTCCTTCAGACGGTGGCTATAGAAGGGCTCCAGACCCGAAAGGTCCACTTTAACTCAGGTATACAAGATAGAAACCTTAATGGCTACAGCCTCATTGTGTATTATAGACAGAAACATGAATATTTACACTATACAAATCCAGATTTGTTGTTGCTTTTTATCTAATGCTACTATTTAAGCAATATTCCAACAGGGTACAGATGTTCCATTGAAGCCCATTGGTAGCAGTGGCTTCAATGGCAGAAGGCTAGAAGCTTCCTTAGGAAATTTCTTAGCCATTCAGTATTTTTCAGTTGAGAATTCTTTGTTTAGCCTTGTACCACATTTCTAATAGGGTTGTTTGGTTCTCTGGAGTCTAACTTCTTGAGTTCTTTGGATATATTTAGATATTAGCCATCTTTTGGATATGAGGTTGGTTAAGATCTTTTGCCAATTTGTTGGTTGCCATTTTGTCCTATTGACAGTGTCCTTTGCCTTATGGAAGCTTTGCAATTTTATGAGGTCCCACTTGTCAATTCTTGATCTTAGTGAATGTTATTGGTATCTGTTCAGGAAATTTTTCCTTGTGCCCATGTGCTCAAGGCTCTTTGGCACTTTTTCTATTAGTTTCAGAGTAGCTGGTTTTATGTGGCGGTCCTTGATCCACTTGGACTTGTCATCAGGGAAATTCAAAGCAAAACAACCCTGAGATTCCACCTCACACCAGTCAGAATGACTATGATCAAAAACTCGGGTGACAGCAGATACTGGCGAGGATGTGGAGAAAGAGGAGCACTCCTCCACTCTTGGTGGAATTGCAAGCTGGTACAACCACTCTGGAAATCAGTTTGGTGGTTCCTTAGAAAATTGACCATATAGTACTACCTAAGGACCCAGATAAACCACCCCTGGGCATACCCAGAAGAAGTTTCAACATGTAATAAGGACACATGTTCTACTATGTTCATAGAAGCCTTATTTATAATAGCCAGAAGCTGGAAAGAACCCAGATGTCTCTCAACAGAGGAATGGATACAGAAAGTGTGATATATTCACATAATGGAGTACTGCTCAGCTATTAAAACCAATGAATTCATGAAATTCTTAGGCAAATAGATGGAGCTAGAAAATATCTTCCTGAGTGAGGTAACCCAATCACAAGAGAACACACATGGTATGCACTCACTGATAAGTGGATATTTAGCCCAGAAGCTCAGAATACCCAAGATATAATTCACAGACCACATGAAACTCAAGAAGAAGGAAGACCAAAGTATGGATACCTTCCATACCCTGTTTAGAAGGGGGAACAAAATACCCATGGGAGGAGATACAGAAACAAAGTGTGGAGCAGAGACTGCCCCATCTGAGGATCTATCCCATATACAGTTCTCAACCCAGACACTATTGTGGATGCAAACAAGTGCTTGCTGACAGGAGCCTGATATAGCTGTCTCCTGAGAGGCTCTGCCAATGACTTACAAATATAGAGGGTAATGCTCTCAGCTAACCATTGGACTGAGCACAGGGTCCCCAATGGAGGAGCTAGAGAAAGACTGAAGCGGCTGAAGAGGTTTGCAGTCCCAAAGGAGGAACAACAGTATGAGCCAACCAGTACCTCCAGAACTCCCAGGGACTAAACCACCAACCAAGGAGTACACATGGAGGATCCCATAACTCTAGCCTCATAAGTAGCAGAGGATGAACTTGTAGGACATCAATGGGAGGTAAAACCCTTGTTCCTGTGAAGGCTCAATGCCCCAGTGTAGGGGAATGCCAGGACATGGAAGTGGGAGGTGGTGGGTTGGTGAGCAGGACCTAGGTGGGTGGGATAGGGGGTTTTCGGAGGGGAAACCAGGAAAGGGAATAACTTTTGAATTGTAAATAAAGAAAATATATTATTAAAAAAAGAAAAAAAAAAGGAAATTGCTCAAAGGCACAGATATGATGAAATACAAGACACTGTCAAAGTCAAAATTCCACCTTGGAAGTCAGAAGATTTGAACCTTTCACACAGAGATGCCCTATACTACAAGTTCTAGAGGCCAGGATATTTCAAGGCTTCTGAATGGCAAGATAAAATGGAGTCTGTGGTCTCGCCCCTGCCTTCCACAGACTGACAAAGCCAATGTTTCTATGTTAAAATATAACTTTCGCAGAGGTCCTCAGCCCCAGCAGTTCTTCTGGGGGAGTGAAGTGGCACACACAGGACATCCTTGTGGAACCAAACCCAGCACCAGTGAAGTGCTTCAGTCCCCGCACCTCTTCACACCAGGGCAGAAGCGAGCAGCCACCTGCAGACTGCTAGACTCATTTGGAATTGGCAGGGAAAAATGCAAACACAAGAAATTCGCCTCCCTCCAGGAGAGAGAGCCTACTCCTTACTCTTATCCTGTTGAGTTGCTTCCAAATCTTCTCTAAACAATGCAAAAGCAATTCCAGAAAAATCTGGGTCTTCATGAGTCCTTGAGTCATCTGCCTGAGGAACTCACCAAGCACTGGAATACTTCTTTGCTCTGTTTACAAATTCTACTGTGCAAGTTGATGAGCACCCAATATGGAACAAGGAGATACAAATGAGCAGAAACATTCTAAAATGCCAGAAACAAAATTTGCTAGCACTATATTCTTCAAGATCTTATCAATGATACATGTGCATATATATAAATACATGATATATATATATATATTCATGCATGTATATATGTATGCTTATATGTTTATGTACATTTATGCACATATACATAGCTGGTACTGCCATGGTTAGAAGATACATGCATACATACATACATACATACATACATACAAACATACATACATCTGGTGAGATAATGTAGTTTTTATTATGCCATTTTCATACCATTATTACATATGATTAAAGATTAAAAGCATTTCATGATGGTTGAAGGACACTTAATCTTTTTTGTGGTATCTTAGTATTCTGCATATATATATATATATATATATATATATATATATACACACACACTCTTCCCAAGTCAATCTTCTGAGGTATATAACCTATTTAACTGCCTCAGTATTATAAAGAAAGTTATGGAAAGCATCTATTTAGCTATGTCTTTCCACAAACCCTTTTTTCTTATTTTTAAATTTGATATATTCTTTATTTACATTTCAAATGATTTCCCCTTTCCTGGAACCCCCTCCCCGGAAGTCCCATAATCTCTTCCCTCCCCCCATTCCCCAATCAACCCCTTCTCACTTCCTTGTCCTGGTATTCCCTTACACTGCTGCACTGAGCCTTTCCAGCACCAGGGGCCTCTCCTTCATTCTTCTTGGGCATCATTTGATATATGGATTGTTTCTTGGATAGTCTGAGCTTCTGAGCTAATACCTGCTTATCAATGAGTGCATACCATATGTGTTCTTTTGTGATTGTGTCACCTCACTCAGGATGACATTCTTCAATTCCACCCACTTGCCTAAGAATTTCATGAATTCATTGATTTTAATAGCTGAAGAGTACTCCATTGTGTAGATATACCATAATTTCTGTATTACATGCTGGGGAATCCTCTGTGTATATGCCCAGGAGTGGTATAACAGGGTCTTCCAGTAGTATCATGCCCAGTTTTCTGAGGAACCACCAGACTGATTTCCAGAGTGGTTGCACCAGCTTGCAGTCCCACCAGCAGTAGAAGAGTGTTCCTCTTTCTCCATATCCTCACCAGCATCTTTTTTCTCCTGAGGTTTTGATCTTAGCCATTCTGACTAGTGTGAAATAAAATCTCAGGGTTGTTTTGATTTGCATTTCCCTGATGACTAAGGATGTTGAACATTTCTTTAAGTGCTTCTCAGCCATTTGATATTTCCCAGGTGAAAATTCTTTGTTTAGCTCTGTTCCCCATTTTTGATAGGGTTATTTGGCTCTCTGGAGTCTACCTTCTTGAGTTCTTTGTATATCTTGAATTTTGGCCTCTAGTCCTTTATTTATCTATGTCTTTCCACAGACCCTTAAGTACTATTTTAAGTAGAATTGCCTGAAGTAGAACTGTTAAATCAAGAGACAATTGGGGCACCTGCAAAGATCACTTCAGAGATTGCATGCCACTTCACCCCCACTAGAAGAACTTAAGAGTCCCTTTACTTTCTAATGTCTTCTCTGGGATTGTCACTTTAATATCTTAAAAGTGACCTTGATGTCTTGTTTTAATTGTAATTGCTCTGGTTTCTGTTAGGGTTATTGCCATATTTCACTGGCCATTTGGAATTCCTTCAGAAATTGCCCTTAATGAATTTTGCACGAGTTGTGTTGTTACGATGTCTATTTTCAATCAAAATGCATACACTCTTTACAAATTATAGCAACAAGCTCCTTGGACTATTAATTCCATTCCATTGTTTTTGTAGTTTGTCTTTAGCACTTAAACTTTGACCATAATGCTTAGATGGCCAAATCCAGTTGAAGGGAAGTAAACTGGTATTTGCAAGCAAGTTATAGAAGATGGCAAAGACAGATGCCCAGAATGAAGATTTGTGAGTGGATTGGATTCATGGCCTGGAAAAGCAGCTAAGTTCAACACCAGAGGTTAGCTGCTGGGTCTCTGGCAACCACAGATGTACATTCACAGGTCCCAGAGTTAATAGCAACATCTCACCATAGTACTTACGCATCACAAAGTACCAACCCATGCTTATGACTGATGGGCCAGTACAATGTCAGTGTGAATCTTGCTTGGTATTTCTATATGCTAATAATTAGAAATAATAAATTCTCTTCAGAAATTTGGTTTGTGGAAAATTAAGTGATTTGCTTGAGTTATCAAGTAACAGTTTTAAATAATTTCTCCTCCCAGTTTTGTGATATCTACAATTGATGGCTTTAAAAACTGCAATTTTATTTTGCTAGGTAGGTTCCATCACACTTTACCTACATAAAGTAATTTTAGTCTAGTTTTTCTCTATTAGCATTTCTCACTATTTTTAGTTGCCACTATTTTTAAGTACTTTGTATCTTTGTCTAATTGTCTTCAGATAGACAGACAGACAGATAGATAGATAGATAGATAGATAGATAGATAGATGGATAGATAGATATGATCAGGGCATCTTTTCCTCTTTAGTCTTATTCTTCTTTCCCCCTTTGTGGTATTTTTTAAACCAAGAGTTATTCCAGTTCATGATTTTATTTAAAATGACATATATATATATATATATGCTACTAACCTCATCTACTACGGTTTTCATTTTAGGCATTGTAGCTTCCATCTCTAGAAGTTTCTATCTTTCTATCATCCATGTCTCTGCTGATGAGTTCTACAACTATAGTTTCCACAATAAATTGACAGCAACTATAATAAATGTGGGAATGTTTTGGAATATTGATTCTACAGCCTAAGTCATCCTGGATCAATTTTGATTGCCTTGTCTTCTCATGATAGGTGTACTGTGTTTTATTCATTGCTTTCCTCTTATTTTTTGATTGAAAATATTAATAAATGGTGAATATATCTTGTTTTCTTCTCCTGAAATATGTCTTTGGCTTTGTTCTGCTATATTGTTTAGAAAAGGTTTTCATATCCTTGGGCTGTATTATTAACCTCTACTGAGGTAGGTCAGTATGACATCTGGTAGGTATCTTTCCTCCTTTTTTCCCATCACTCCTGACCCAAAAAGTAAATTTACACAGCTTTTAAAAATCTGGAGGAGAATAACATGATTTAATCCTTTCAGTATCCAGATGAATATTTCTTAAAAATGGAAAGTAACATGGTCTCATTTTTCTAGGAATCTCTAGAAGGTGACAACAAGATATTCTAGGCTACATGTTTCTGTTGATTTCTTTACATAAAAAGGAGATAACAGCAGTTCTCATCAAAACTTTGCTTTGTCCCAGAAAGTGTTCAGCCTTTCGGGAGAGTCTTGCCTTGGTATTGCAAATCTGTAAAGGCTGCATTTTACAGCTTTCATTAACTAACCATCAGCTTTCATATGTAACCATCCAGTAGGATGGTTGACTCTAACAATCATCTCAATTTCATTTCCCAATTAGCTTTTGTATTTCAGCACAGTCCTATCCACAGGAAGACAATGAAAAAATATTCAAATGGATTCAAAGTGCTTAGTAAAAAAGATACTAATGTTCTCTCAAGTTCTCTGGGAATGTGAGATGTGTGAAACTAATGTCTACAAAGTGTTCAACTCAACAACAATTCTTGGAAAAACAGAGTATATCTTTTCATTTTCATTTTTATTCTAATAATATGGCTGCCCCACGCCCTGTTTAAGAGTTGAAAACACTTTGGGAATTACTTTTGGTGCTTAAGGTGATTAGCTCTTTTCTGAAAGTTAAATTTTAGTTAGAGATTTGTAAAAGACGTCAAAATGCTTTGAAAAATATCTTTAACCTCAGACATTAAAAAGTAAGACCTTGTGATTTCAAAGTGGAATGCCAAAGTAAATGAATACTTAAATTATTTTATTGATTGTAAAACCAATTTGGAAAACAATGGGCTATGGAAACCTCTGCTGACCCAATGAGTAATATTTCAGTAGGTTTTATTGATCAGGGATTATGTCCTCTATAAAATGCAAGTTTGGTTTTATAGGCTTGATCCCCCATCCATGTTATTAAGCTTATTTTGGGGTCTAGACAGATAAGAATGTTAAGTCTTATGAAGAGTTTTATGACTTAGCCACAAATGCAGAGGGAGATTGTGGGGACTTTCTGGAAAGTCATTCAGTGTTTAGAAAATTAAAAGTCGATATTAATTCTATAGGATCTACATATTCTTTGCAGAAGATAAAATTCTACAAATAAAAGAAAGTAATCAATAAAAGTAACAGCTTGTTGCATATCAAAGCAAAGTATCATCTTAGGACATAACTCCCCGTCCAAGCAATCAATTTGCAGCCCCATTGTATTGTTCTGTAACTATCACTTGGTCTTGGCTTAATATTGCTTACCTACTGAATGGCATGAGATGATGAACAAATTAAAACAGAATCAATTCCAACACCATTAATGCTTAGATTAGAATGTATGCTTTGCCTTTATTAGATGTTTGGCTTAAACAAATTATTTCCCTTCTTAGTCTTAGCCTCTGAGATAAAATGCCTTCCTTTGTGAATAGTAATATCCGCCTTAAGGCATTTTGTAAGGATTAATATAGATAACATAGGTAGTGCTTTGAACATTGGTCAGCACATAGGTAGGCTTTCAACAAACACTGAGTCACTTTCAGAAACAAAATAATAGTATTCTTAACACATAGAAACTAATGTCTAGAGACAGAATCCCAGCACAAACCCAGAAAGATATAGAAAACTATGTATTGCTCAAAATGTACATTGTCGAAGTGTTAGTCAGCCTCAGTTTGGAATGGGAGACTTGAGAACTTCTAGGATGTTTCCTGCCTCCCATCTCTGCTTTTTCTGGTAGTCAGCTCAGTTCCTCAGATCATACTCCATTCTTCCTTGATGAAAAGGGGATTACTGGTAATTTTGTCACCATATAGGGGCTGTGACTATGGTTTTGTCAGGTTTCAGACTGAAAATTCTGAGTATAATTGATCAAATCACTACTAGACCAGTATTTTAGGGGAGAAAATGACATAATTATTTGTTCAGCCTGGGTATTGTATCCTATCCCTCTTCAAACCTTGATAAATAAATCTGGGGGCATTATTAAAATTACCACCATGAATACACAATTAGGCATAATATCAGGTGAAGGAGAAAACTGTCAAAAGAGAGAAAACAGAGCAATTACATAAGCTTTCAATATATAAAGCAGCACTGCCTTTTATGAACAGACACAGATAGTAAAATAAGGAGATATATATATATATATATACATATATATATATATACACATATATATATGTATGTATATATATATATATATATATATATATATATATATATATATATGAACCCAAGCACAAAGATTCACATGGTAATTTCCTTGAGGAGGGAAAATTGGAAAGATAGACAAAGAAGAAATCTAAATATATTCCTAATGTTTTAATAAAAGATAAAAAAGGATAAAAAAGATAAAAAAAGATTAAAAAAAGATAAAAATAAGAAAAGACACTGGGAAAAGAAAAAAAAAAGACAATGAGGGAAATGGCCAAGAGATAAATACTGGAAGATATGTAGAAGCTTCAGGAGCTGCAATTTCTGTTTGGAGCTCAGTAGGAGAGGATACACTTAGTTCTGCAGTGACTGGGGTGGGATCATACCCAAGATGTGCAGCTTCCCCTTATTTGGGGAGAAACCAAGGGCATAATGGGGGGAGAATTCATCAGATGGGGACTGGGAGAAGAGGAGTGAAGGCAGACTGTGATTGGGCTGTAAGGAAATAAATAATGAAAAAAACTCTTCTTTATAAAAATTATTTATGTATATGTATACATGCCTATTATGTGCATGTCCATTTGAGGATATATGCATGTGAGTGCAGATACCCATGGTCACTATGGGCTCTCCAATATGGATGATGATGGTGGGAAGTGAATAGGTCCTCTTCCAGAGCTGTATCCAGTAGTCAGACCCATCACTCCAGTTCCAGTAAGAATGTTTGGTAATGAAGTCAAAGTTTTGAATTTGAGTTAGGGGAATGAAGGAAACTTCAGTGAATCTCTTCTTGTTAAACATACCCAGGGGCACTTTCCTGGCTTAGACTTTCTGAGAGAGGAGTCATGGTCAAAGGAATGCCTGAAGTTGACTGTATTTCCTCTCATTTACATTCTAGCAGCCCCTGATCCTTTCTCAAACTCAGTACAGGTATGGAAAAAAGGTCACCATGCCTTACTTAGCGTTACAATATTTAAAAAATCTTATCAGTGGGGCTTTAAATCTTATTCATCCAGGAAACTTCATTTGGGAATTTTTACCTGATAGAGCCCTCTACAAATAATTGAGGTTAAGTTTCCAATAGAATGTTGAAAGAACTAATAATTTCTTAAGAAAACAAAAACTGAGTGGTGTATCCACAAGTTCCTGAAAACTATGGATTGTCTCTTTGTGAAGAAGATCTGAAACCAGGTAAATATAAGAAATTAATTTTTTTTTAAAAAAAATCTTCTTTTGCCTTCCCAGGAAGGCTAACAATAGAATACTTGCTTTCCCAGAAAAATATGGAAAGAGATTAGGAGAGAGGATTTTAAATGCATTGTATATCAATACCTTTTACATATTTCAACAAAATAGAGAGGCAAATAACAGATTAATGATAAATGTTGCATGAAGGAATCAGTGTTCTTTATTTTTTATTAATGTTTGGAGAATTCATACTGTGTTTCAATCATATTGTCCCTAATTCCCTCAACAGCTCTACCTTGTGAGGCTAGTCATTATTGCAGCTCTCAAGCCTCACAGATGGATAATACTGATAATAACTTTCTCCCCTGATATCAAGCATTGCATTCTTCAGTACTCTGAAAACTATCCAGTAAGGAAGAGGCCTCTGACCAATGCCAGCTTAATTTCTCCATGTTCTGTGACTCATGGGTGTGGTGTCACTGAAGGGTCTTAACATCAAGTTCTGTGGGAGGCGGGGTAACCAATAGCATTAGTGTGGTTGTTTGAAATTGCTTGGCCCATAGGGAGTAGCATTATTTGGAGGTGTGGCCTTTCCGGAGGAAGTGTGTCACTGTGGGGGTGAGTTTTGAAGATCCACTCAGTAGAGTAACTCTTTTGTCTGCCTTTTGATCAAGATGCCAGAACTCTCAGCTCCTTCTCCAGCAACATGCCTGCCTGAACACTGCCCATGCTTCCTATCATGATGATAATGGACTGAACCTCTAAATCTGCAAGCCAGCCCCAATTAAATGTTGTCCCTTATAATAGTTGTCTTGGTCATGGCAAGACAAATGTCTTGATAATAACTTTTTCCCTGATATCAATCATGGCACTCTTCAGTACTCTCAAAGCTACCCAGTAGGGACGAGGCTTCTGGCCAATGCCAGCTGGATTTCCCCATGTCCTGTGACTGACCGGTGTGGTGTCTCCGAAGGGTCTTAACATCAAGTTCTGGAGGGTACAAGGCAATTAGATTAAAATGGCAACGTTTGTGGGGTCTACAGGCCTCACTTGGCAACAAGACTGAGAGAAGTAACCCATTTCTCTAATACTTCAAGTCAAAATTCCAACACAATTATTCACAGAAATTTATAAAACAAATCTTACCTTTCATTTGGAAATATAAAAGACCCCAAATAGACCAACAAAATGATTCTGAGCGGTAACAAGATTGACACTATCAAAACTATCAGAAATATTATCAACCCGGAGTTTAAGTTACTATAGAATACTATAGTAATAAAAAAAATATCGTGGGTGTTGCGGGAAATATTAAAACCAGCCAACTATCCGCAAGTGTGGACCACGCTCCGTGCTCCTGCTGTCACCCCACTGCACCCAGTCATTGTGTGCCTGGCTCTCATTTGCTTGTCCCTGGAGTCACTAATTCTTTCTTAGCTATAAACCCATATAGTCAGCAACCCCATATTTCAGTAACTAAATGGAACCGCCAACCTTGCAGTTACATATCAGAATTCCCAGTAACCCAATAAAATCAAGAGTCTTAAAGTTTAATTAACCAATCAGATTTATGTATCAATAAAATCACAATTTACAAGATAACGATACAATAATTTCAGAGTCCATTGATAATGATAACAGCTTATCCCAATATTCTAACCTTTATGATATAACAAATTGTGGCTGGTCATTGTCATGCTGATTCACAACCAGTGCCATCTTCCTCTCTCTCCTTTGAGAGGTTCTCTCTCTCTCTCTCTCTCTCTCTCTCTCTCTCTCTCTCTCTCTCTCCCCAACTCTTAGCTCCACCTCCCTTTTCCCTGTCCAATCACAGGCCTCCTTTGCATTAGCGTAATTGGACAGGGAAAATCCTGCAACACATGGGAGCTGGAGAGATGGCTCAGCAATTGAGAGCACTGAGTGCTCTTCCAGGGGACCTGGCCTCTCCATCCATACCAACATGGTAACTCACTACCTCTATAACTCCAGCTCTGGGAAGTCCAAGCCATTCATAAGGCTTCTCATGATATTAGGCACACATGTGCTATACAGATATGCATGTAGACTAGACCCTTATAGACATAAAATAAAAATTTCCCCCCAAATATTATCATGCTATTGGCATAAAAAGAGAGTCATTGATAAGGGAAGTGAGGACCTACAAAGAAGCCCACATTCACAAAATCACCTGATTTTTAGCAAAGGTTGTTGACACTAGACACTGACAAAAAAGAGGACAGTTTCAAATAATTTTGATCAACCAGAACTGGATAGCAACATAAAAAGGATACTTAGCTCACACACACCATTACTCCAAAAAGCCTGATACTCTCAACCTGTTAGAGGAGAAAGTAGGGAATATGTTTGAACTCATTGGCACAGGAAATAACTTTCTGACAGGACCTAGTAGTGCAGGCATGAAGGCCAACCATTACCACATGGGACCACATAAAACTAGATACATTCTGTATAGCAAAGGACTTCCTCATTCTGAATGAAGAGGCAGCCTACATCACCAACTATATATCCGACAGAGAGTTCACATCTAAATTATACAAAGAACTACAAAATAAAAATAAATGTCAAGAAAACAAACAACCCAATTAAAAATGGGGCATGAAACAAAACAGAGACTTCTCTACAGAGAAAATATAGCTGAATGAGAAAATAGAAATGCAAATTTAAAATATTTTGAGATTTGATCATACTACTCATTTTATCTTGGTCATTTAGAATGTCTAAGATCATATAAAGAAATAACAACAAGTGCTGGCATTGATATGGGGACAGGGGAACACTTATTTACTACTTGTGGAAATGCAAATTGGTGTGTATGTTCCTCAAAAGCTAAAACAGATGTTGTACCACATGATCCAGCACTACCATTCTTGATGAGCATATACCCAAAGGATTGTATATCCTAATACAGTGATACCTGCTCAGTCATGTTCACTGTTGTTATGTTTACAAGGGCCAGGAAGGGGAAACAGCATAGAAGTCTACCTACTGATCAGTGGATAAGGAAAATGTGGTATATTTCTACAATGAAATATTTTCCCCTGCTCTAAAAGCAAATTGAATTATTAAATTCACGGATAAATGGAGGGAGAATAAAGCAATCATTCTGAGATAACTTAGACCAAGAAAAACTGATATTGTATGTTGTCTCTTGACTGTGGGTCTTAGCTTTGAGTCTTCAGATATGGCTTCCATTTGTAATACCCAACAAAATAATAAAACTACAAGGGGCCATAGGAGGATTTCAAAAGAGTAGAGATAGAAAGTGTTGGTGTAAAGGATTAAAGAGAAATAATGAAACAGGCTGGCTTAAACTGGTATGGGATAGGACAGGTTGGGATGGGATGGGTTGGAATGGGATGGGATGGGATGGGATGGCAGGCTAGAGGAGGAAATACACATGAGAAAGGGTAACTACTTTTAAAAATATTGTGAAATGCATATAGAAATCTATAATTGTAGACAGTTTTGTACACACACACACACACACACACACACAGACAGTTTTACTCTACAATGAATCAACAATGATCCTACTAAATACCACAGGATGACTAATAAAAACTGTGTCCTTTCTTTTAACCCAATATGAAGTACCAGTATATATGACTAAATATTTATAGTTTATTTGTTGTATAGAAAGATTAAAAGGAAATTAGTTTTTGATTTTTTTTCCTTAGTGAATATTAGAATATTACCCCAGAAAATTATTTAGTCATTTATTATTGGCTCTGTACCATATATACATAAATCTTCACTATTTGTAAAAGAGAAAAATAAAAACAATATGTTAAATATCAGATCTAGTGGGTTTTCCAAAACAGAGTTGAATTCTATGAGTCTATTGTTAACAACTAGACAATTGAGTAATGACTATGTAGGTTGGTTTTGTGTCAATATGGCATGAATGAGATCATGACTGAAGAGGGAACTTCAGTGGCCTCCATCTGCTTGGTCTGTGGTGAATATTCTTGATCAATGATTGATGTGGGAGGGCCAGCCCACTCTGGGTGGTGCTACTACTAAGCAGACATTCCTATTTTGTATATAAAGGAACCTTAGCAAGCCTTGGAAAGCATGCAAATGTTTTTCATGGTGTCTACTTTAAGCCCAGACTCTACACTCCTGCTTGAGTTGCTTCTCTGACTCCTAGCCATGTTGGACTGTGACATGAAAGTATAAGATGAAATAAGCCCTTTCTTCCCCCATTGTTTTTGATCATGGTCTTTATTACAGTAACAGAGACACCAGAGTAGAACAACGATATGTGAGAAAACAGTTGGTGATATCAGTGAGGGGTGGACAAGACAGCTGTTTGAAAGCATTCTAAAGTGTATATATTATATTTATATGAATTTTAGAGCTATATTTTTGTCCTAAATTGAATTATCTTTCCTGTAATATTGGTAAACACAATAAATCAATTAAAAAGGTGAATAAGGAGCTACTGGTCCTCTTTCATGTTGTTTATGTGCTTTGTGTGGGAGAGATCATGAAAGGGATCATAACATGTTGAATAGCATCTCTCTCCCACTATCAAAGAACACTACTCCTTTTCCATTGTAAGTTTGGAGTCATGTTCCTTTGAGACTCATAACACATCTCACTCTCTCCTGAGCATTTTCAGCTTACTCAATACATGGACCTTATAATCTTCTTTGTCATTCTCAGAGATGGAGAGAGGTCAGCTTTGACTTAGTTTGTTCTCTCTTTTCAGAGTGTTTAGCTTATGAAAGTGCTAAATCATACTTCATAAAGCAAGCAATGCTTGAAGGGAAAGAGCACACGACAGAACCCTTTCAAGGCCTCTATCCAAAGAGATCTCTTGGCATCTATACCACATCCATTCAAGAAGGATCTCATTAATGGACACCATCTCTTGCCAAGGCACTCTGTAATAGGATGAGGGGACTTTTGCTTCTGAGACACCTGTTTGAATTCATCCCAACTAGATAAAGGCTGGAAGTTTCTGCTGCCAATATGAAGGGAGCTGACAATGGATTAAGGTTTAGATCCCAAGGAACAGATGCTGTTGTCATAAAATTCCCCCATGAACCAGATGGGTTATGTTCAGAAAGAGCTGCTACACAGGTCTGCGTGTAAACCAGAGATTTTCTGATGGAAGTATTCTGTCTCCATGTAGCAGAACTATACGAAGTACATGAAGGATGGCAAGAAAGTTGATGTAATATTAAAATTCTAGATAAGATTCTGCCATGTTGTTCTGTTGTCATTAAGGCAAATTATTTTAATTTATTATTTATTCTTTATGTCATTTTGTGCTACAACTTTAAAGTCACCTATTTCTTCAAATACCTTTGCCTTTAGTGCCAAACATTGTGTCAGCACTACAACCCAGATATCAGCAATGCTTTTTGTTTCTTCAAGAGGAAGTAGCAAAACTCCCATCTCCTTAAACGTACTTACCTCCTAATGTTATACCAATAATTCTATTTCTTCTCAAGAAGATACATATTCTTACACCTCCTCCTATATTGTATCTATTCTTTTTTTATTTCACAAAAGGATGATTATAGTCCTTTACTACACTGCCCTGTCCAAAGTGCTACACCCCTCAGCTACTCATTTTTTTAATGCTACACCTAGAAATCTTTAGTTTGCTGTAACCAGTATAATGAGAAAGAACAGGGAAACAGATTTTTCTTAGGTTCTCTCCATTATTTCCCATTCTGATGATTGTACTGTATCTGTCACCTGATCATATGATCATTACTTAGGACGCTCTCATATTTTAATCAGTGCTAGTCACTTTCCATCACTATGATAAAACACCTGGGGTCAATAATTAAAATTGCGGAATGATTTATTTTTGCTCTCATTTTTAGAGATTTCAGTCCATAGCTTCTGGCTCTGTATATCATGATCAAAGATTAACATTCAAAGTTGGTCAACTTATGGTATCCAGAAAGGGGTGAAGGTGAATATAGTTTTATCTACTCTACCTGGGAGAGCTGTGCTTCCAGCCACCTGAAAAGAAAATCTTTGAATTTGGGGATGAAAGACAGACAGACAGACAGACAGACAGACACACACACACACACACACACACACACACACACACATACAGCTTTTATGGCTGAGGACTTCTAAGTCTCCTGCTTGCTACCCCAGGCTCAATAGAGGCAACAGCCAGTAGCCACTTAGCCAAGATATCACATAGTTGGTTGGCTTTCTCTCCTGCAGGTCCCATGTCCCATCTGTCTCCCTCCAAAACATGGGAAATAACCTTCTGCTCTCTCCTGTCTTCTAGCCGGCCAGAACCTAGAATTCCAGCATCTTTCTTTCCACCCAGCCCTTGACTATTGACTCTTTATTGATCTCTCAAAAACCAACTGGGGACATGGATCTTTCACTTATGGATTCACAGATGCCTGATTAAATCAAAGCATCAGAACCACTTCCCTACAAGTGAAGAAGGGCTTTTGGACCAAGACATATAGTTCTTCCAACTCATAACACCTAACACATACTTCCAATAGCCAGCCCTCATATCCTTATCACTTATCCATCTATGAATTTATCAATAAATTCATCCATAGATAGAGATAACATCCTCATATCCAAGCATTCATCAAACTTACCATCACCTGGGATCTCCTATGCTTTCATATTCAACCCAGACCTGATAAGGACATCTCTAATAATTATGACATTTTACAACTTGTTCTCTAGCTTGATGACTCAACTGGAAAATACTCCTCATGTTCCTACATACTGCTAATGTTGTGCTTGCCATTTCTAATAAAAGGTACTCTTACTACTTAGAAAATCCTCAGCTTTTATTTTATTTAGAAGCATAAGCATGCTCTACCATTTTATGGCACAAATGGTTACTGTTGAAATAGTTTGATAGTAGTCAGATATCCTGCTGTGTTCTTATAATGCTAAGAACAAAAATCCAGCTTCACAAGTCTTTTAATTCTGATTACCTGTTCCAATTTTCCTGTCTCTTCTTCCCTTTGTCTACATAGATCTTCGTTTAATTTTGGTTGTTCTCCACATAAGACCCTTTTGGGAAGGAAATAGTGAATTACCACATCCTGCATTTATAGTCAGATCATTGCATAAGCCCATTCTGATTCTACATACCAGACCTTGAGTCACACACATACATCAGTCTAGGCAGATCTAGTTGTGACTCTTGACCTAATATCTTTTATAGTGAATGCCCATTGTTGATGTGGGTATTACCCTCATATTAGGCATATAGACTCCCTTTCTATTCCCCTGTCAGTTGATATCATACTAACATGAGAGCATTATGACACCAGTGGTGTCTTGTTGTTATCTAACATAATTGTATATGTTGTTAATAGGCTTCACTGTCTTCTGTTTTGTTGTTACCCTCCAGCTGCTCAAATTTTTACATAGAAGGTTCATGTCTCTGGAAAACTGTGCTATCATTATTGTCTTTCCATGGTCATATGAATCTTAAGTGCATTAAGGAACTTAAGTCATGCAGAGTAATCAATTCTATTCTTTTTACAAAACTAGGTTGTAGGAGACAAATTGCCTTGTGCTTGAATCAAGACAGAGCTAGAAAATGTCTCACACTACCAAGCTGAAGTTACTGAATAAGATTTGCACCACATCAGGGGTATCAAATCACTCCTGCCTTCACAGGCAGCATGACAGCTGGAGGAAAATGTTAAGTGATGCCACGTGGAACCCACAAACAAGCTCAACATGAAGGACATTCTACTGGAGCCCTGACACAGACTGTCTGAAGGAAGTGATAAATACAGCAAATGGAGGTCAGAGACTTTACTCCTCACAAGCACCATAAAATGTGTATTTCAATGTGCTGTTTCCACATGATGGTTGAAGGAAGCCAGGGGGACAAAGAGAGAAACTTCACAATCCAAGATGACTGTCTAGAGTAAAGCTCATTTTCTGTCTACTAGTAAGGGGAAGTTACTTGTAGAATCCCAATAACTCTAAAAGAGCCTTTGCCACAACTTTAATGTTCAAGGAGACCTCTCTATGAGGCTCATCTTAGAAATATGATCAACTTTTTCTCCTATGGTCATTGTCTAAAACTATAATTCTGGTCTCAAAAATATTTAAAAAATGGTAAAATGAATTTTTCTCCTTAACAATTACAGGAAGTGTTTCAATAAGTTCATACCATCATTGAATAAATTAACAGAGAATTCTGATGAATCACTTATGAAATTCTATCACATCTATCAAGCTATCTGTGTATCTTTCTATGTATCTATGTATCTATCTATCTACTATCTATCTATCGTCTATATAGCTATCATCTATTATGTATGTATGTATCTATCTATCATCTAAATATCTGTCATCTATTATGTATTTATCTATCTCCTATCCTCTTATCAATCATCTATGCATCGATAATCTATCATTTATCTATCATTCAACTGTTTATCCATCATTCAACTATCTATCTATCCATTATCTATTTATCTATCTATCTATCTATCTATCTATCTATCTATCATCTAAATATATGTCATCTATTATGTATTTATCTATCTCCTATCTACTTATCAATCATCTACATATCAATAATCTATCATTTATCATTCAACTATTTATCTATCATTCAACTATCTATGTATCTATCTATGTATCTATGTATCTATGTATCTATGTATCTATCTATCTATCTATCTATGGTCATATATTTGGCCTTGTATGCAACCTATCCTTATGTATCAATGTATATGTAGACACACACACACACACACACACACACACACACACACACACACACACACACAGGAAAGACTTATTTAATACAGATATAACAGAGTTATCAAAATGAGGAAAGAGATGTTTATTCATTGCTACCACCTGATACTTAGGTTGGGTTTATAATTCTATTCTCAAAGTGTCCATAATTTTAAAATGATAGACAACAGCTTGTGTTGCTTTCACTGACATTGTAGTATATTATAACCAAAAGCTGTTTCTCGGTCTTCCCAACTTTGGTGCTTTTAAAACACATGATACTACCTTGTCATCGACTAGCTGTACAGCTATGAAGTGTGTAGGTTTCTCTGTTCCCATTAATTTTTGCTGTAATTTGCAAGTGAGTGGAATGATGACCTAAAAACTCTACCATTAAATTTTCTAGAATTTGTCATAACTTTACTCTGTCTCAGTGACTATTTTCTTGTATTAACCTAGGGAGGATTAATACAAGTGCTCCAGTGGAAGATTCTGTAGATTGTTATATGTGTGTCTTCTAACACTAACATAATGGAGGATCAATCTCAGGTCAATTGCTTACTATTTAAAAGACAGTAACAGATACTTTTGAATATTTCTCAGCTTAAAGAAGCAATGCCAATGGCAGTAACAAAGCTTAGTTTTATAACAGACTGACTCAGATTTAAGCTCATTAAATTAAATGTTCTATTAAGAATCAGAATTCACCAAATGGCGGCATGGTCCAGATAGACATTTTGGTGTGGCATTAGAATCAGACCCAGGTTGTCTCTCATAGGAAATCTTTACAGTCATTGGGAGCATTACTTCAGATTACAATCAATCAGGAAGCTTCTGTCTTTTCAAGTGTGCCACTATGCTCAGTTCTATATTAAACATTGGCCAAAAGCAAACAAGACCAATCCTTGTAACTGCTTGGCTTTATTTTACCAAAGTGAATAAGAAGCATGAGATCCTGTTACAATTAAAAAAGAAAAATCACTCTTGGGTTGAATCAATTGCCAGCCCACACACACACCCTCAAACCCCAAAGAGTTAACACAATCCTGAAGTGGTCAAGTGGTTTAACCACAAATATCCTGGCAGCCATAGCATTTAACTTTAGTTTACACAACTGAAATGGGATGTGGGTCCCCTAGTTAGCACAAGGAAGGGAAGAGACTATGATGGACAGATGCCTGGAAGGGTCAAATATGGCCACATCTACCTTCACACTGAAACATTTTGTGTTTCATGTCTCAGCAATAAAAGAGAGGAAAGTGGAAGAAATTTATTTAGTAAATAACACTGAAAATTTCCAGGTTAGGAAATGATAAGAAATGGGACAAAAATAGAGGATGAAAAGAGAGTGATTGTTTCCTTCTAGACTGACTGTGACACAGAATCGAAACTACTCCATACAACATTTATACTCTATGAAATAGGAAAAGGAAAAAATATCTGATGCTAGTGGACTATCAGTACTTTTACACCAAAGAAAAGGAAAGAGACTGACCAGATGGGTTACTGTGTAACAGTCATTTTTACATGAGCCCAAAGACCTGAGTTTACCGAACCCAAAGAAGGAGATAATTGACTCCACAATGGTGTCTCCTTACCCACAGGGACACCCTACAGCATGTATGCACATCCTCATACATCAAACATATGTGCACATACACACATGTATACACACATACACACATATATACACACATACACACATATATACACACACATATATATATACACATGCATATACACATACACATATGCACATCCATGCACAGTACCACATACATGTTAGCTTAAATTATTTTTAAGGGAAAGAAAACGATGAAGGGGAAAAGGAAAAGAAAGTGAGGCAAATGAAAGTGGTTAGTTCTCCAGGCAAAGAACAGATGTCTTCACATGGGTAAGGAAGCAGAAAGTTTGATTTCATGGAGAGGAGTAACCATCATTGAGTAGAAAGAATAAAGGAGAAAAGGTTGGAGGGAAATGAGACAATACTACAACCACACAGTTAGAGTACTCAGTTTTATATTACATTTATATTACAACCATACATTGCTCAGTTCTATATTAAACATTGGTCAAAGGTAAACAAGACCAATCCTCAGAACTGCTTGTCTTTATTTCACCAAAGTGGGTAAGAAGCATGAGATCCTGCTGCACCTAGAATAGTCAGTATAGAATGAAGAGAATAAGGGGAAAAGTGGGAGGGAAATGAGGCAATACTACAACCATACATTATAATATATTATGAGTAAGTATCAAAGTCCTACAGGACTGCACGGTAACTAGTTTCCAATTATGTGTTTATATTAATCAGGAACTAGCCACAGTTCAGATTCTTAGTGTTGAGGCAGTATAAGTAGAAGGAGTTGGAAATACTTATTAGATTCCTTTATTTTATATTTATGTATTATGTATCACTTAATCATATTGTACCATATATGTAATACACACACATTAGATTAAACTCTATGTACAACCAAAATATCTCTTTGTTATTTTCTTATTTAAAAATATCATTATATACAGTATTTTATATTTATAAACATTTTAAAATTGTTGATTATCCTTCCCACTTGGACTCTTCTCTCCATACCTCTTTCCTAGTTTCATGTCATTTGTGTCCTCTTGCCCATCCCCTCTTTAACATTTCTTTTCTGCCTTCCTTTGACTCCTTTCTTATTTTATAATATACACATTCATCCAACTTACATACATGCTACAAACATTAAAAAATTAGACTCTGCATATGACGGAGAACTGTAATTTTTGTCTCTGCTATTCTTGTCACTCCACTTTAGTCCACTACTTCCCAGCTCTATGCACTTTACTACAAACTTCATTATTTCATTCTTCTTTACAGATAAATACAAAACCATTGAGCATATATGACGCATTGCCCTTTGTTAATCGCTTGATGAATAACTAGACAGTTCCATTTCCTTGTAATAGTGAATTAAGCACAAATAAACATGGATGTGTGAATATCTCTTCTGACTGGCAATAGAAACCTCTAGTTACATGTCTAGGAGTAGAATAGCTGGATCATGAGGTAGTTCTATTATTGTTTTAGGAACTTCCACACTGAATTCCATAAACACTGTGCTAACTGACATTCTCATCCACAGTGAACAAGGAAGAGTTTCTCTTGCCAACACCATCAGCACTTATTGGTGCCCCTTTTTTGATGATTATCATTCTGACTTGGGGAGATATTGAATGTCAAAATAGTTTTAATTTTCATTTCCCTGATGACCGAGGATGTAAAAATACATTTTTAAAGAATGTACTGGCCATCTGTGTTTTTTTCTTTTGAGAGCTGTCCATTCATTTTGCTAGTTCATTTGTTGATCTGGCAGATTTTACTTCCTTGTGCTTAATTTATAGATATTAACCTCTGTCTGACCTATGACTGAGGTTCTCCAATGCTATAGGTTTTCTGTTTGCTCTGCTCATAATTTTCCTTTAAGTGCAGAAATGTTTTAGCTTTGTTTATTCTAATTTGTTAATTCTTGGGGATGTTTCCTAAGACATTGGAGTTCTAGTTCTTGCCTATAGCTGTATCCTGAAGTTTATCTCTTCTGTTTTCTTCTATAAGTTGCAGCAGTATGGGATTTAAAATAATGTATTTTATCCAGTTTTAACTTTTTTTTGAGTGAGAGATGCTGATCTATTTTTCTCCCATTGATGGGAATATATTACTTAAAGTTTATGTACAAATAAAATATCTGCTTCATCTAGTTCTGCTTGCACTGTTTGCCAAAGGTTTTTTTCCCTCTCCCAGTGTCTATGTGTTTGTGTGTTTGACACCTTTGCTAAGAATTGGTTGAATGGACCAATTTTGTGTCTTCTACTATGTTCCCTTAGCCTGTACATCTGTTTTTGTACCAGTATCATACTGCCTTTGTCACTGTTCTTCTGTAGTATAATTTAAGGTTAGGTATTATGATAGTGTTTTATGCAAAAGGAAATGGCCTTGGCTAGTCATAGACTTTTGTATTTCCATGTGAATTTAGAACTGTGATTTATAATTATATGAAGAATATCATAAGAACTTTGGTGGTGTTTATAATGAATACATAGTATTTGATAGTATAGTCATTTACACAAATTAATTCTCTAATACAAGAACAATAACACTCCATAGTATTTCCTTTAATTTATTTTAACATCAGAAAGATTTGAGTTTAGAAGTTTTACTTTTTGTTTAGACTTGTTCCAGGAACTTTCTTTTCTTTCTTTAAATTTTCCTTTTTTTTTTTTTAAATTTGGAGATGTGAATAGGATGTTTTCCTGACTTCTTTATCAGTTTATAAGTTCATTTTTAATATATATGACAACTTTTTGACATCTTGATTTTGTGTTCTGTCACTTTACTAGTAGTAAAATTTGAGGGTCTTTTAGGAATAAATCAGGTCATCTGCAAATAGGAAAAATTTGACTTCTTTCTTCCCTATTTTTATTTTTCACACATTTCTAACTTCTTATTTACACAAGCTAAGATTTCAACCCCAAGATTGAAGACCAGCCAAGACAGTGGAAACATCTGTTTCATTCCAGATTTCAAAAGAAATGTTATTTTTTCCATGTTTAATATATGGTGGCTATACAGCTCCTGTTCAATTTTGAGATCTGTCTGTGTATTCCTAAATTCCCAGGACTTTTTTTTTTATAAGAAATGCATCTTGAGTTTTATCAAATGCAGCTTTTGCATCTATTAAAGTGTTCATGTGATTTCATCCTTAAGATAATTTATATGGTATATACCTATGCTGAACCAAGCTCAAAACCTTGGGATGAATTCAATTTGGTTACTAATGATTTATAATCCTATTGATGTGATCTTGGCTTCAATTTGCAAATATTTTGTTGAGAACGTTGTATTGGGGATGAGCTTGTTCTTTCTTCAGAGTTAGTTTTCATTTATGCTGAGTTTTTTGTTCAGTTTTGGTAGCACAGTTGGCTGGAAGGAATTTGGTAGTGTTCTTTTCTATTCTTTTCTGGGGAGCAGTTTTAAGAATTGTTGGTAATTAGATCTTGGTTAACTTCTTGAGGGAATGCAACAGCGAATACATTTATTTCTACATTTTACTTTGTTAGGAGACTGAATCACAGCTTTAGCCTCATCATGGGTAATGAATTTGCTTAAGTTAATTGCATTTTCTGGCTTTAATTTTAATATGTCATATGTATTTAGAAACATCCATTTCTTCATTGTTTTCTAGTTTGGGGGAACATAAGCATTTAAAATATTCCCTAATAATCTTTTGAATTCCATGGAACTCTGTTGCAACAGCCCCCCTCTTTTGTCTCTAGCTCTATTAATTTGCATTTTCTCTTTTTTTCTCTCTTGTTCTTTGTATTTTTGTTTTTTTTACTTTGTTAGACTTTTAAAAGAATACACTCTTTGATCGATTGTTCTTTAGTTTCAATTCCATTGATTTCTAGTGGATGGAAATTCTATATTGTGGGTTAAGTTAACTTAATCCTATGGTTTGGTTTACCTCTGACCTCCATTTGCTGATTTTGTTTTGATGATGTTTCCAAATGTGAAAGTGGCATGATGGATTCTTCCACTGTTATTATATGAAAATCTCTGTGATCTTGTGTGTCTTTCAGTGTCCTTTATGAAACTAGAAGCCTCAAGATTCCAGGCACAGGTGCTTCCAGTTGTTGCCCTTCTTGATAGTTTGTTCCTAGTGTTAATATTAGTGGCCTTCTTGATATCTTCTACTTTATCCAATGAAAAAATATCTATACCTTCCTAATTAATGATTCTATTTTCTATATATGTCAGTTTCCCTCTTTTGGTGTTTAGATATCATTAGGCATCATTGCTAGTTAGGTATGCTTGCTGGAGACAAATAGTTTCTTCTTTTTCAATTCAGCCAGTTAGTCTGAGTCTTCTCATTGGTCAGTTAAGGATATTTATATTTGAGGCCATTGCTTAAAGGGACTTCTAATTTCCTGTGATTTAATTAGGTAGTACTTTGGCTAATTGGGTTTCTGATTCCCCCACTTTTTGGGGTTCTTTCTCCCCACCTTCACCCTCAATTAGTTTGAGACTGTGCTTCTTTGCTGCATCAAACAAGAATGATTCTTTCTTGACTTTCCTTCGATGATCTGTTCTGTTTGTGGAGTGCACTTTTTCATTTAGTCTTGTGAATGAAGTGATCTTTCTCCTTCCTCTCTGCATACGAGTATTCTTTAGAGGAGTTTCTGAAGTCGTGGCTTGATGGTCATGAATTGCCTTAATTTATTTTGTCTTGAAAGGTCCTTAATTCTCCATTACTTTTTGAAGATAATTTTGCAGGTTATGGCATTCTTGGTTCAAAGTTATTTCCTTGAAACTTTTTGTTCCATGATTTCTTTGCTTTTAGTTTTGCTGATGAAAGATCCTAAGTTATTCTGATATCACTGCCCATTTTTGTGAGTTGGAATTTTCCCCTTGCATTTCAGATAGATAGCTTGATGATGGATATGGACTATTGGGAAGCCCATGCTGTCCACAGAATTTGGGTTATAGAACCCTGATTAGATGTGGCAAAGAAATGGAGAAGAACAGACAAACAGATGAGTGAATGGTGAAACTGGGTTCTGCTCCTGCTATCCAGAATCTCTGCTTGCTTATTAGTTACAGGGTAGCTACTCTCTGTGGAAGGTTTCTGCAGCAGTCTCAGGCTCAAACAGTGAACATCTGGAAGAAGCAAACATCAGTTGCTTCTTAGTGGTGAGCAAACAAGTCTTTCCACTCACTGGTAAATTGTTAATAGACACTCATACCTGGACTAGCTAGGAGAGCTGACCACCTTTTTTGGTCCTGGGATATGTAGGTAATGGCTTTGCCAAACTGTCCCATGGGTTCAAAGGCCTTAGCTATGTCAAAATAGGCACTCTCTTCTTGCTTCTTCTATTCTTACAGAGGTTCTTTTCTATTTGGGGCTTGAGTGCCACTTAAGTGTGTGTTCTATGGTGTTCTCCATATTTGGGTAGTTTTCTGCTGTGTTCTTATGAGTAGTTTGCCTATTCCATTTCATTTAAAGTCAGCTACTTCTTCTATGTTGTGAATTCCCATGTTTTGTTTCTGTGATCCAGACATTTTGAAATTGTTGGTTGTGTACATATTTTCTCCTTATATATGTCTGAGTACATTGCTTGAACTTTCCCCTCCAAACTCATAATTTACTCTTCTGCATATCTATTGATTACTTCTATTTCTGATGTGGTTTTTATTTGATTTAGTGTGTTGTTGTTATTGGTGGTGATGGTGGTGTGTATGTGTGTGTGTGTGTATTTATTTGGCTTTCTTCAGTTTTGCAATTTTCTTGCTGAAAATTTTCAATGCTGGTTTGGATTTTTCCTACAATTACTAACTTTTGTCAATTTTAGAGAGACCTTCTTGTCAAGGACTTAACAAATTTTCTTCATTAATGTATCTGTTTATGTTCATTTGCTTAAAAAATAGGAGACTCTAAATCCTTTCTCAAACATTTTGGCATCTTGAGATAAAAGTTACAAACCATGAGAATTTGTCTTACCTACAAATGTTTTATCTAAGACAAATAGACTTAAAGAGATATTGTTTTTTATTTTCCTTGTGTTAGGAATTGAACATAATAATGTCTCTACCATAGAATATTCTCATAAAATGTATATTATAATAAAGCATGTTAAATAAGGAAACTAGAGAGATAGCTTACCTATTAATGTTTGCCATGCAAGTATGAGAATCAGAGATAAACTCTCATTATCTATGTGAAAAAACTCAGCATTGTTGTTTGTGCTTGCAATTCCAGCAGGCAGAGATAGGCAGAGCCTGGGCCTTGCTGGCCAACCAACCTTGCCTAGCCTATGCAGGCCAATGAGAGAGTCTGCATTATAAAACAAAATAGATCAAATCTGAATAATAATACCTATGGCTGACCTCTGACATCTGGAGGCAACACAACTATCACACCCCCTATAAAACAAAGATTAAGAATCTATGAGTTCTCTATATCAAGCACACTATGCTACTGCTGGAAATAGATATGTTTTTCTTACAGGGTTAAGACATGAGATTCTAAGGAAAAATCATATTTAGTTAAAAAAAGTTAATTGACCATTAATAACTGTTTTTGCAGACCATACTAGTACCACTGGGTCTAAAATTGAGAAAATTTAAGGTGTTTTAATTACTGTTACTGCATTAAATACCTTGAACAAAATGTCAGTTTGGGGAGGGGTGTGTTTCACTGTATGCTTCCAGTTCACAGTCCATCATTGACATCAGGGCAGGACCAGAAACAAGGGAGGAACTGATGCAAAGACCATTGAGAAACACTGTTTAAGGAACAACTCCCTGACTCCTTTTCATCTTGCTTTCTTATACAGCCAAAGCCTACCTGCCCCGGGGTTGTAACAACCCACAGTGGGCTAGGCCTTACCACATCATTCAATAATCAAGATAATTCCCACAGACTTGGCCATGACTTACTCTGATCTGGGAAATCCCTCAGCAGAGACTCCCCATTCCCAGCTGATTTTAATTTGTGTCAAGTGGACAATAAAAATTCACCAAGACAGAAGAAGAGTTTATTCGTGTATTTGTGATCCTTTGATAATACATGCATGTATATGTGCATGTGTGTGTGTATAAAATACAACAAACACTATGTATGACATTGCTATGATTTTAAAAAGAAGTTGTTGAACTATTCCCTAATCAAACACAAAAATAGAGTTTCCTGAGATTTGTATTTATTCTATATTTTCATTCCAAAGAAAAATAAACATAGAAAAGTATTCATTTATGCATACAAGCAGGAGGAAAACAAAGTAGAGGGTGGTAGAAAGGAAGAAGAAGAAAAGGGTGGTGAGTAAACAAGGCATTTTTCAGTTACACCCATGAGTCTTTGTATGCCTGACCTAGGCAAGACTGGGAGGCTAGGGTGGATCTGCTCTAAAGAACTTGGTCTCCTACTGTAGAACTTGCCAACTCCTAATGTGCTTTTCCTAATATAGTTGGGAGAAATGTTGAGTCTGCATAATTCATGACAGAATAAAGGTGATATTGGAGGACTGCAGATGTGTCTGAAATTAAGAAACTGGAAGTTCTAGTTACTGTTACCATAATGATCTCTGTCTGAGGAGAAGCATACAACATAGAACACAGCCCAATAGAAGACTAGCCTTGTTTGTTTGTTTGTTTGTTTGTTTACAGTGTCAATTAAACAAGCTTTCATCAAGGCAGATACATCTCCAGCTCTATTATTTAAAAAGAAACTTCAGTAATGATTATGTGAGAACCAAACTTCCCTGTCACAGATTCCATCCTCATCTCTTTAATGGCTACTCCTCTTACTCTATGGCTGGCGACTCACAGGAAAGCGATGCAGGCAATGAACAAACTGACCTTTAGACTAGAATATGGAAATCCAAGTGAACCGGGTACACTACAAAGTGTTGGGGGTTTGCACAGCAAAAAGAGGACGGCTAATCCCAACTCTATTTTATTTAAAGAATTATGTTAGTTATATTGTTTGAGTGTATGGTAAATGAGTTTTATTGTTTGCATGAATGTCAGTGCATTGCATTTGTACAGTGTCTGAGGCCAAAAGAGGGTGTTGGATTCATTCAGAAGGGAGAAACAGAATATTATGAACCATTTTGTAGGGGATGGGAATCACACACTGCCCTTTAGAAGAGCAACCTGCAGAACCATCTCCCTAGCCCCATTGTGTCTTTACTTCTCCTCTTCTTGCTTCTCCTCTTCTTCCTCCTCCCCCTTCTTCTTTTACCTTTTAGAGTCTCACTAAGTTGTCCAGACCAGCCTTGACTTTGTGATCCTCCTGCCTTAGTCTCTCAAGGAGCTGGGAAGATAGGTGTGCCCCACATCCCCCATGACATTTTCAGTCTTCTACACTGCTGAGATTCTCTTAAGACCTATTTTGTAATGACAATTTTACAGTTTAAACATAATTTTCACAGTTTTTCTACAATATTATTTGCCCATTCATTTATCAGCTAACAAGCATAGTAAAGCAGATGCATAAGAATGTTTCTAATAGTCCATTTTTTTTCTGAAGCTGGATAACTGTATAAGGAGATAATGGTCACAGTTCTTGAGGTTCAAGTCCATGACTCTAGTGTAGACCTCAAGCCAGATGGCTTTGTATAGAGGCTGAAGTTCATACAGAAGAAGAGGTGTCACAAGACAAGAAACAAAAGAAGCTCAGCTTGTTCTTTTACAGAAGGCCGCTTTGGAGACCTGATCAAGGATTTCATGAGAAACATTTAATCCATTTCAAGAACAGTTGCCATAAGGGCCTCCTATAAAGGCCATTACTTAAAAGTCCTACTACGTCTTAGCATGGCCACACAAGGGTCTACCACTCACTACACAGGCTGTGGGCATCAACAACCAAACCTTATCAAGCATATATAAAAGGGCACCAGGGACTTTAAAACAGGGACTTTGCTCCACTTTCCTTTCTGTTAGATGGAGTTCTAAAGATAGGCTGTTTAGGAGCAGTGAAAGCAATATATTACAGGCATTCTCAACAGGCTGAGGATAGTACTACCTCAAGCAAGTGCTTTTAAGATTGTCATATCTGAGCAATAACAGGTAACAGTTAAAAGTTAGGGGGTTGATAATGCACATACACACACATGCAAGCATGCATGTACACAAACATGCAAGTGCATGCACATGCATGTGCACCTACACCTGCACACACATATGCACATACATGTGTAGTTTAGTCTGTGCTTTCCTATCTTTTATAAACAATTTGCTTTTTAAGTTGTGCTATAAAAATCTCAGGCTCCTATTCGTTATAGTGTATATGCATCCCAATAAATTTAGAATACTGGATAAAGACATCCCACAATGCATTTGTTTATTGCTGATTCAGGGTGCCAGGAGATTCTTACACCAAAGTCTTGCTCCTCTGAGGAAAAAAATCTGAAAACTCTAAAGCAGCAGGTATGACTTAAAAAAAAAGAAAAAAACAGGGTTACTGGTAAAGAATTTTTTTCCCATTCTTGTCACTAAAACTTCCAAAGGGGGAAACCAACAAGAACAATAAACAAACAAACAAACAAAAACATGACAAAATAAAACAAAAAACCCAAGAGAATAAAAAAAAGAGCCCATAGCTATTCTCCTAGAAGAAATATCATTCCTTCTGAGGCTTCTTGGGTATGTTTTTCCACCTATCTGTACAAGATGAAGCATCCAGTTTCTATCTGATGTCTTCTGTGTCTCACTGTGATGGGTGAAAAGAATCTCCCAGGGGTAGACAGAATGCTTTTTATTGAATTCACCAAAGAAAGAGTATTCACGAGATATTTTCCCACAAGACATTGCTTTTCTTTAGCTCTCATCCAAAATTCTCAAACACATATAAAGTCACCAGCAGTCTCAGCCATATAGTGGTATTTCAACTCCATTTTCATTGTTTATATATATATATATATATATATATATATATACACATATATATATATGTATGTGTGTGTGTGTGTGTGTGTGTGTGTGTGTGAAATAGTGTATGTTTGGCTGATAATGTTCTTGGTCTGCAGTATACACATTTTCATATTTAAAGCATTTTCTTTGAATGGTTAGTAAAGAGCTATCAAAATCACAATCAAGAACTTTCACAGAGATGTCTTGCTACTGACACAGTAGATGTGTAAGCTTTAATTGTAAATTGAGGTATACAAGGGTCTGGAGGACAAAGTAACTCATGCCTGTGCTATAGGAAGAGGGCAAATATTTGAATAAACTTACCTGGTTAAGTGTACTCTAGGAGGAACATTTTTCCTTTGCTTGTTCTTCAGATAGCATTTTCCTCTCTATTATTTTTATTTCTATGCATGTTGCTTTATCTGCATGTCTGTATGTTTACACTGTGTGTGCAGTACCTGTGAAGGTCAGAAGAGGGCATTAGATCCTCTAAAGCTGGAGTTACAGACAACCATGAACTATCATCATGTATGTGCTGAAATTTGAACCATGCCACAGGCATGCACCGGCACACACACATGCACACACATGGTTTTCACCCATTCTTTTGTTTGCATCTATCTGCCCAAATCCACCTCTAGTTAATTTGCCCTATACTTTACATGCTTTAAGATCATTTCAAAATAGCTTCAATGACTCTCTTTATTGTTTTGCTAGCGAAATGCTTCCCAGTGTGGTTAAATTCATGTCCCTGACCCAGGAACCCAGCCCATGCCCTCCTGAGCTAGAAATTTTCCCTACTTCACACAATCACTTAGATGCACTCAGCCCACCAGTGTTATGCAGAAAATTTAAATACAAGTCTTTAATTTAGCAGATCCGCCTACAAGGTCCCAGAAGCTGAAGTCAGCATGAGTCTTCGGGAAAATATCACCCTGGAAAAAAATAGTACATGTGAGAAAAATACTGTGAATTTAGAAGCATTTGTTTTACAAACTACAGATGCAGACTGAAAGAAAATGACATCTCGCTTTGATATTAAACCTCCCTCCATAACACATCCATCTGCAACATGTTTTGCACTCAGTTACCCGCTAAACCTCGCCGCACACAGATTCGCACATGAGGCACAATACAGCTGACCCCGTTTTACAGATGGAGAGAATAGAAACACAGAGAGTAAATGAACTTCTCAAAGTTTCCAGTCGGGTTTTCAGACATCTGCTCTAAGCAGGAGGGAAATTCAGTAAACCCCACTCCTTGTGAAGTTGAAAGGGGAAATTGCATTGGTTTTCAGTTTTGCCTTCTGAGTGATTGTTACTGACTCAGGTCTAGTTAGAAGAATAGAGAAAGTAGTAAGGCACTTGTTTAGGAAAACCACAGGCTTGGGAGTGCATGTTCATATAGAGTGCACAGGATAGATGTAGGCCGAACTGATATCAATAAACTGAACAAAGTCACTGTTTCAGACAATTAAAGTAGTTGTGAAATGAGAGGGACCTGCGGGGAAGGTCTGTGGTGGTGGCCGCTGCTGTTAGGCAGCTTCTCCTCTTGCTCAGATCTTCAGTGGTTTTGTCCAGTGGTTCTCAACCTTCCTCATGCTAGGACCCTTTAATATAGTTAGTTACTCATCTTGTGATGGCCAATAATAAAAATTTTTGTTTCTGTTTCAAAACTGCAGTTTTGCTACTGTTATGAATCATAATGTAAAGATTTGATATGCAGGGCATCAGGTATGTGAGTCCTGTGTAAGGCTCCTTGGAACACCTCTCTCCCCTTCGTCCCCCCAACCCCCAAAGAGGGTCCCATGGGCCACAAGATGAGAACCACTGACTTAGTAACACTTTTCAAAGAGTGCTTCCTAGGCCAGCAGCAACAACTTGTAAGAAAAGATAGGGACAAAAAGTAGAACCAGAGACTAAAGGAAAGTCCATCCAGAGACTGCCCCACCTAGAGATCCATCCCATCTGCAGACACCAAACTCCCACACTTTTGCTGAAGCTAAGAAGGGCTGCCTGACAGGAGTTTGATATGGCGCTTCCCTGAGAGGTTCTACCAGCACCTGACCAGATATTCACAGCCAACCTGTGAACCAATTAACTGGACCACCCAGAGCTCCCAGGGACTAAACTACCAACCAAAGCATATACATACAGGGAGCCAGGACTCCAGATACATACGTAGCACAGGATGGCCTTATCTGACATCAGTGGGAGGGGAGGTAGACTTGTTGTCGTAGCATAGAGGGATGCTAGAACGGTGAAGCAGGAGTGGGTGAATGGGTGGAGGAGCACCCTCATAGAGGCAAAAGGGAGGGAGAGGAGAGATGGGATGGGGGGGTTGGTGGAGGGGTAGAAGGGGATGTCATTTGAAATGTAAACAAATAAAATCAATACAAAGAAATGAACAAACTAATAAAAAGAAAAAAGAGAAGTGCACATTGACAGGCTATACAGACAAAAACCACCTGCTGAGGGCAGGGCCTGAAACCAGTTTCTTGAAGCCCTTCTGTTGGTTTTGATGCAAGATAAAATCAGCAAACCTCTAGTCAGGAGGTGCTTGTCTTCAGAGCTTCTGAGACTCTCAGGACACTATAATGATGAATTCTGTCTTTTCAGATAAATTTAAAGTGATGTTTGGCTAAGGGGTTGATATTAGCTAATTTTAATGCTTTGCGAACAAAGTAGATACCAATCTTCCCTATTTTACTGCCAATGAAGTTGAGGTAAAGGCTTCAAGAAACTATAGGAATAGAGAAATAAGATGCTATATTAGAATCACTTACTTCTCTGGATAGAAAAAGCAAAATACACTTATTCTTTCTTTCTAAGATCATTTTTTGAAACACACACACAAACACACACATACATGAGCATGCACAACCACACACAGTGGAATGGGAGTAGGGAGGGAAAGCTGGAGAGAACAGAATTCTGGGTTATTTCTCATCCTCTTTAAAGACATTGTAGCTAGCTGTGTTCTGCAACCCTAACAAAATATGAGTCGCCATGTTCTACTTATACAGAGTAACTTAATCATGTACCAAGTAAAAGAATTCAAAGATTTCACAGTTCTTCAAAAAGCAAGATAAAAATTGGAAGCCTGTCAAGGTGCAGATCTTGCTGCATGGTATCTGAGGCCAGGACTTCTACTGATCCCTCTCTTCTTAAAAACCATAATCTGAAAGTTTACTAGGTGAGCGGTCAATTCCTATTGACTCCAATTGGTCTATTTAGATCTCTGTGATGGGTGTAAGATTAGTGATCTTTCATAACAGAAGAGAGCAAATAATATTGTCATCAGGATAGAATGAACAGACATGAAGATACTCTACATATAGAGGAAAAATTACAAAAGACATGGTAGATGTTTAGTCAAAGTAGCAAATGAAATGAATGAAATGTAGCAGACATCTACAGATCATAGAAAGCCATTAAGAAAGAGAAGAAATTCAGCACAGACAACTTGCATTCCAGGCTCTTCTGGAAACACTTTTTAGCAAAAAGTCTGGGTGGGTTGACCAGCTTTGGGGTGTCCTAGAGAGAACAACAATGTCTGGTGGTTGGCTGGAGGATCGGGGGATGCAGGAAGCTCTTCATCTGTTTTACACTGTCATCTAGCTTTCTCTCAAATAAGATCTTTGAGGTTTCCTGCCCTGTTCTGTGCCATGAACACTGATCTATCTGATTTCACCACCTAGATGTTTCTGTGCTATGGCTTCTGATTGGGCTTACAGAGTGGAAAATGGGTGAAAGCTGGAAAGATGGGAGAAGAGGGCACTGCATGTTTGTTTATCTTCTAGTTTACTGTGCCCTATCACCCTGAACAAGCTGATTCAATCCCTGTCAATCACCATCTCCTGTGTTTGATAGAAAAATACAATGGCAACACCTGCTGTAAAGTCCTCTTTCAAACCCCAGTTCTTCCAAAGGGATCTTCCATCATTCCTTCCTGATGTCCTGCTGGGTCTTTGGTGTTAAGCACTTCCAGAGTTGCTAAGGCTGGTTCTTTACTTCATGATAGTCTGACTCTGTCCACACCTGCACGGGTGGGCCTTTTCAAACATCTTTTCAGCTACCACCTGCACCTGCCATCTGAGTAAGTATTGGTTGCTTCATCAATGTGACTTCCAAATGCTAATCCTCAATCTAACTTTTTGTTTGTTTGCTTTTGTTTTTTGTTTTTTGTTTTTTGAGACAGGGTTTCTCTGTGTAGCCCTGGCTGTCCTGGAACTCACTCTGTAGACCAGGTTGGCCTTGAACTCAGAAATCTGCCTGCCTCTGCCTCCAAAATACTGGGATTACAGGAGTGCGACACCACTGCCCGGCTCAATCTAACTTTTAAGGCTTGCTCAAGTTTAAGTTATGTCTGAGACAGTGGATCTGAAATGAGCATGGATAACTTGTCTTTCAGATAGAGTTTCTGGTGATGGTCTGTCACCAGTCTGCAGACCTTGTTCAGAGAATAAGGATGTGATGGTAATTACTAAAAAGTGCCATATCAGAATCGCTTCATTACTGAATAAATGACACATATCTGTCTAGATATAGTGAGAATGTGGAAGTTTAAAATGTACAGTTCCTCAGGTTTCTTATGTAGCTGTGACAAAGCTAGATTACTTCTCCAGGGCTGCTCTATGTCTGGGACAATGAGGGGGGAGATGCTAGCAACTCTAAACTGAATTGAAGGCGATGAGAGGGCTACAGTTGTCTGAAAATGGAACTGGACGCATCATCTCCTTGCTCTTTCTTTAAGATGCAATAGTTTCAAATTTGGGCGTAGTACCTGCTTTCAAACCTGAGACGATCTCTTTCTATTGCTTCATGTCAGACCCTGGCACATAGCTTTCCAGTGACCGCATCCATCATTTAGTACTTAAGTGCATCTTTGTATCCTAAGGACATCGAGTCTGACATATGTGAGTGCAGGGTAGGAAGGCTATTGGCAAATGAGTGAAATGATGGGATGAATGGGTGAATACTGTTCCATCATACCTTCTATGACGGCTCAAAAGAAATAGAAGCCTTTAGTTTCCCATCACACATTGGTTTTTAACAAAGCAATTTTTTTTCCAGGCAGAAAAACTTAAGTTAGATGACCTCGTAGAGCTTTGCCTTCTCTCGAACTTCTTGGTTCAACAAGTAATTGAAGGGAATCAATCTCGTGCTGTCTGACAGTTTTGACAGTTGCTGTTCTCGGGATGTCAATGCATGTGCTGTCATTCTGCTTAACAATTTAAGACTGAACAGAGACATATGTACTGCTAGTCGCATTTCTCTGATCTTGTGCCTGCCTCCAGCTCCCCTCTTCTGCCCCGTTTTATCCCCCACCACTCAAATCAGTGGAGTGCCTTGATGCCTGCACATTTCCTTGGCGCCTTGGCCCGGATGTGGAGGCAGGATCAGAGCCCATGTTCCCTAAGAATCATGACAACACTTTCACAATGGAGTCTCCAGCCTCCTTGCAAACTGAAAGGGCTCCATAAATTTGAGTCTCTTCAAATAATAAATGAATCTTTTCTGTATGTTTAGCCAAGGGACGGGGATAATGAAAGTGAATGTGAGTAATAATAAAAAGTGATTTGAGCAGCATGGGTATAATTAAAATGAATAGCTCACACAAAAAAAATAAATCTCTGAACATTGACTTCCTCTGGGACACACCCCATTACACCCAGACCTCGCCTCAGAAAGGTATGTACAGCTTGTCATCCTAATGCAAAGCAAACACATACACTAGTGCTCCCAGGGACACTAAGAAGATGGGGGGGGTTGCCTTCTGGAGTTGAAAACCTTTCCAGATCACAGGGCTCAAAGCACCTGATTTCAAAATTTCAGTGCTCAGTATGGAAAATATATAGACATATATGTATTTCCTCAAATCCACGGGTGGGTTGGCTTTAATGACTTATACCCGGAATCTTCTTTGTATTGTCAGAGCACATTTTCCTCTGTAACCCTCCAAAGAGTTGGAAGCTTAGTAGGAATATTTAGACCAAAGATAGGCTCTGGAGAGTACCTGCAGGGTTTTCTCCAGAAGAATTACTCACAAAGTGTGAGCTTCTGGGGAGCTTGGCTGCTCCACTCTAGGTGGGGCAGTTCAGATCTGCACGTGCTCCCCTTGAGCCGTGTGAAACACAGGAGCCTGCAGACTAGGATCTGCTTTTCTTTCTCAAGATCATTGAGTCCAAGTCACTCCCAGGATGAAGATGGAGAACTCTTCCCTTATTGCTTTGGTTAACAGAGTTTGGGAACATAGTCTCCAGGTTATTTATAAGCAGCAACAGTGCATGGGGCCCCTTTCTTCAAAAAGGGCTATGAACACAGAAGCTTCTCTTGAGGTCATAGCTGCCCATTAGGAAAATAAGGTTCACCATAAGTTGATTATGGATATGATACGTACAGTTTTTAAATTTTGTTGACTTCACATTCCACTACTTCAATTTCTATACTTTTTTTGTTTGCTTGGTTTTGTTTTTTTTCCCCAGGGAAGCATGTATATTTAAAAGTAGGCAGCTGGACTCAGTTTAGATATTCCCAATTTTGTTGTCAACATCCAAAGCATCATAATCAGAAGTCAGCAGAAATGTAGCCGCTCTCCACCAAACTTGAACAGACTGAGTTGACTGTATCAGTGTCATTGGGTTTCTTCACACCCTGTCTGATCTGGTGTTCATTGGCTTTGACATCCATACTAAACACAAATATGTCATCTTCTATCTGCTTCTTGCCTGACTTAGAGGTCATTGGGAACTTGATGATGGTACAATGGCCAGGCTTGTTTCTCTTGGAGACATTCTTATAGAGGAATGCTTCTGGAGTGGCAGGGTCTTGGGCCACGAGGAAGTAGGTATGCAATGTGTGGATCTTCTGGGTTTGGCGGGCTTTGAATGCCTTTCAAGAGCTACCTTCTTGGATTTCAGTGACCTTCACTTGGCTTTGGTACAGAGGGCTTCTTTCTTTGCTTTGGGAAATGTTTCCTGTCAGTGCCATCAGCCTTCTCTAGAGAAACAGGGGTGGGGTTCTTATATTTGCATAGTGATTTATTAATATTGAGTTGTTTTTAGGTATAGAACCTTTCTTAGCTTGAAGTGCTATGATCACAGAAAACATTAGACCACCAAAGCCACTCAGAGCTAGTGACTTTTAGGTTCTTGTCTTGCACATCCAATGAATAAGGTTCACAGCCAACAGAATATGAGTTTTGGAGAGTCTTTTATTACAGATTCATAGGTGAGAGTTTAAAGAGAAATAAAGAGAGTCATGCATTGGAAGTAAACCAGCATGCAGGTCAGCCATATGGTAATAAGCTGTCCCATGATGGGAAGATGGGCTCCAGAAAAAGAAAAAGGAAGTCCAGGGTTTGAGAAAAAGTGTAAGTGGGCTCTGGACAGCATCTAAAAGAAACAGACAGAGCCGGGCGTGGTGGCGCATGCCTGTAATCCCAACACTTGGGAGGCAGAGGCAGGCAGATTTCTGAGTTCGAGGCCAGCCTGGTCTACAGAGTGAGTTCCAGGACAGCCAGGACTACACAGAGAAACCCTGTCTCGAAAAACAAAAAAAAAAAAAAAAAAACCAAAAAAAAAAAAAAAAACAAGAAACAGACAGAAGATAAACAAAAGGGAATAATACTCCTCTGATTCAGGACACAGAGAGGCAGGAATATCTAACAGAGCATCATGACAGCTTCCAGGGTCTATGCTAGAGTTTTGGAATTCTAGGAAGGAAAAGTCCATTAGCTCATTAAAGGGTTAGTTTGTCCTTCTATCTCTTTTTTTTCCCGGTTTTTCGAGACAGGGTTTCTCTGTGTAGTCCTGGCTGTCCTGGAACTCACTCTGTAGACCAGGCTGGCCTCGAACTCAGAAATCTGCCTGCCTCTGGCTCCCAAGTGCTGGGATTACAGGCGTGTGCCACCACGCTCGGCTCTGTCCTTCTATGTCTATACCATGGTTTAAGGTGAATCTGCCTTCCTAAGAGATGGTCTCTTGACCAGGTGACTGACATTCCCATCAGGATTAACTCTTAAGGGAACCAGCAATGCCATGTACTCACCTAGAGGTACATTTCATCATTTTGGGTAGAAGGGAAGAGTTTTCCTTTAAGGGTCATTCAATGCTACCGTGACAATAGTTTTGCAGCATTTCTTATCCTGGGAAAAAGAATACCTAGTGGTGAAGTACGGTTTAAATATGAAGTTTCTCCTCCAAGCATTTGACACACCCACTCCCTATCTGCTACCTTCATGTGGATAAATGTCTTTCTGACAGAGATTCTATGGTCTTCTATTTTAGGTATACCACTTGAGAGCTGGTTGGCAATCTAAAAAGGAACGTATATATGTGAAGTCATTAAGAGTTCAAGCCATTCTTTTTCAACTGTTTCTAAGGAGTTTTTTCTTCTATTTCTTATGTCATATTTAATATTTACAGTGTTAACCATGTTTATCATGGAATTCTGAAAATATGTTAAAATAAAACAAGATTAATGCTCTCCGCATTGAGTCCTGTTTACATCTGAGTGATTCACTTGAGTCTTGGAGGCCAACGTCCTCCTGTTGAGAGAATGTTGAAGTATTGCTATTGAATTGCATTCAAGCTCAAACACTCTTTGTTCTACTGTTCATGGCTGATGATTCACAGCATGACCACCTTTATTAATTTGGTGGTCAAGAGTTTAAAAAGAATTCCTTTGAACATAGGATTAGTATTCATCAATGATCCCTAAAAAAACCTACTGCCACTTTCTTGCCTTAACATCTAATAAATTTTATATTATTATTTCAATTGGTAGAGACAATGAATAAAAATCCTGGACTTAGAATTTCATTCTTTATCAGCCAGCCTTAGTATTTTACTTAACTCTACAAACATAGCAAGTCATTTCATTTCCCTGGGCTTTGATGATTTCACCTGTAAAATAGGATCAGATAGTAGGGTACGAAAAGAACGGAGATTTTTATATGACATTTTCTCACAGTCCCCCTAACTTTATCATTTAATAAAATATGAATCTGGGATAATCATCTACATATTACTATTTGCATGTAGAGATCTATAAAGCAGGAAAGAAGAGGACTAAAATCTTAGAACCAATATCGACAAGAAACAAAGGTGTAGTGGGTGTCCTGTTTTGCAGGTGATGTGTCTCGAGGAGAAGAGACAGCAGAGAAGGAGGCAACAAGAATCTAAGTCTTAAATATATGTGTATATACAGCTCATTGTATGAATTCTTCCCTTCAACCAAATTAATTTCAACTAAATTCATTTCTATTGCACTAGTAGTAACTGTCTCAATGTGTTTGTTTGTTTTGTTTTTTTAGAAAATTAAGAAAATCAAAGAATTTTTGTTCAATATTAAGTTATGACCTAGAGTGTTGAAAGAAATCTCTTGATAGAAAAATCACTAAGGTATATTGGAAAGGTCAAGTCATTGCCATGACAAACAAAACCAAATGTATCCTGCTTTCTGGACAACACACAACCTCACAGAGATAAGCCCTGTGAATGTAAGGGCAGCACTCAAGAAGACAATGTCTTCTGCTTTTTCACACACACACACACACACACACACACACACACACACACACACAAGAACTTGCCTGGACCTTTGCAAAATAAGGACATGACCATATATGTGCCAGAGAAAAGTTTCGTCACCATGCCACAAGGATAAGCCCATTAAAATTGGAGCCCCATGATTGAAACAAGTAATCTTTCCAGTGTAAGGAAAATAAAAAGCTGTGATATATCATAAAGTAGAATTATGGATTGCCTCCTCCCTCAGATATAGTTACTTTTTCTAGTGTGAGCTGGATGGTCCCTGTACTGTGTCAAAAATCAATGGACATTTGTGCCCTTGATTTCAGGAATTATGTGTCATACTTTATGTGATTTAGTCGTTGACTATTATGAAGATGATTTAGATAATAAGAGGCACAATTAAATAAATGCATGTTTGAACCAACTTCAAGCTGTGTGCTTGCTACTTTTAGGTGGACTTCCTCTCTCAGGTGTCCAAGGACTGACGTAGAACAATAGCATTTGATAGTGCTGCATAGGAAAATACCTTGGGGGGGGGTCTTTGACAACTATTGGTGTTCAAACATGGTCTCGCATTGGTCTGTGCTGGGGAAATGTGGGCACTGGTGGTTTTTAAAGTTACTAGGTGATTCAAATACGCACCTAACACTGAAAACCACAGGATATGTCAAGAAGCAAGTGTGGAGAGTGTCATTAAGAGTAGAAAACTGACCTTAAATTTCAAGTTCAATCACTGCAATATTGGTAAGGAAGAATTAACTGATTAATAAGGGAATATGCACATGTTGCTCCTTTTCACTCATACCTTTAGGCCTTATGAAGGTGTCAAACTGAAAGATCTCACACTAAAGTCTTGCAATATCATTCGATATATTTGAGAAAACCTGCGATTTCTTCCTCTTGGGGTGGGACTTTATTCAGATCCTGAAGCTCCTTCAGCCTTCTATGCTATTCCTATGGGGTTTCTTTAGAAAAAAACACATCACCCTACAGACTAGCACCCCAAAAGTGCTACTGCCTCATGCTGGCAACGAAAACTGTGTTTTCCCTCAGGCTTTGCTTCATAGGCTGGAGTTGCTGTGGGAAGCAAAGCTTTATTGGGATGCCAGAACAAACAGGCTCTGAAACCACCCCAGCACAACTTAGAGAGTTGCCTATAAATCAAAGAGAGCCCTAGGGTCAAAGCCACTTAGACACTACACACACACACACACACACACACACACACACAATTACAAAGAAGAAGGTGTGTCAGTGTCAGGGAAATCCAACAAAAAGACTGCACAGAAGCAAAAACGACAGAAATTTATGTGCTCCTTTCATCCACTGTTCCCCCAAAATACAGGACATGCTAAGATTGATTGTCTTTTGAAAGCTTTCCAATATCCAGCAGGATCAAAGAAGGGAGGATCTTCCCTAGAAAATAGGCAAGTGGAAGCAGTCATCAGGGGTCAAGGGGTCATCTATTCTGTGCTTCTGACTTCAGGCATGATTGTGGTGAAGCCAAGATTTTTCCTTCTTCCTCTTGGCCAAGTCAATTCTATATTATATCAAGCACAATCTTCTACCCAGCATATTCCATGCTTTCACTAGGAAGCTTCCTCTCTATGACTATCATTAACAGGTCAAGATTTAAATTCTTACTTTTTATCGTGCTTGAACCTGGAAACTTCAGTGTGTTAACTGTAGTAAGCTGCCCATGTTTCTCCCCATCCTTTCCACCCAGCTGTCCTTCTTCTATCAGAAATACTCATTTCTTCAATAATGGAAGAACTTGTTGTACACACACACACACACACACACACACACACACATATATATATATATATATATATATATATAGGATTTATAAATTCTATGGGATTTATAAAGCTGTCAGAATCTAGATAGCTTTGATATTTACAAATATTTCTGTACTTAAACTATTTCTGAAAGTGGTTTTTAAGCCCATATAACCTTGCTCTGGGCTCTGTGGAAATTTGGCACAGCTGGTTGTTGCTCACAGCTAGAAAGATACAGTAGTTTATTAGTTTTTCCCAGTCTCCCTCAAGCCGTCCTTTTCCTTCATAATGCAAAGTTAAAGTGTAAGTTCAAATTTGGAACACCTACAAGTCTTTAGAGCATCATACCTTTCCGTCAAATGGACAACTGTTCCTTTGTGTAAATCACAAGGATGTTTGGACGAAGGTAATAGGAAGCCTGCCTGAATGGGTTTTACTCACCTGTCCGCCTCTCCTGCCTCGAGTTAACTATGGAAGACACGGACCGCAAGCTGTAGTGCGCATGCTCAGTCTTCTTCGGCGATCTAGGGTATAAAGGTAATTTGGATCCAGCTCGGTCTTCCAGGGTAACACCCCAGGTGAGACTAATTGCCAGGCTAATCTCTACATGGCGGGCCCCATGTTAACAACTTCACTCCCCATCTTTGACACTCAGTCACCTGTTTGGCCAGAGTCTCTGACAGAATTCCTGGGTCTGGTGTATCTTATTTGCAACTTGCTTCGAATTCCAGCCTCCCATCTGCTGTCTCTCCAGTTCACACCTTCTCCAGTTCACACCTTCTCCATTACACGTAGTGTCCAGGATGACAAAATGAGTGGAGAGGAAGCTACAAATGACTCTCGCGGTGAGTTCTGAATTCTTGTGTGTGTATGTTTTTTACTCTGCCCCCAATGACATCTGTTTTTTTCATTGGTTATTAATCAATTCAAACGTAAGCAGAATGTCAACGCTTGAGACTAGTGTACTTCCTCCCTTTAGATTTCTGCACCCTTTCCTTGCATGATTATGCCTGAGGCCTAGAGGCCTTTGGACTTTTCATCCAACCTCTCTGACTCAGCAAAAGAGTGAGTATGTAAAATAGCTATGTCGCAATAAACCGTGTCCTAAAGTCACCTGACTAAGTTTCATTTCATCTGTTCATTGTTGGATTTGACGTTCATAACTTATCATTTTATTATCATTTCAGGGTCCTAGGGACCTTACATGTGGTAAACAAACACTGTGCCACTGAGGACCATCCTCAGGCTTTGGGTAAAATATTTTACATGTCTTTGTCCACACTCTTTAATGGCATTTAGTGGGGATCAAATAAAATGTGAAAGCTGCACCGGAGATGTGCGGGCTGCTCTTTCATCTGTTTCTAACGCCATGGGAGTAGAGTGGTCACATTTTCAAAGCATTCCTACGAACAACCTTAGAACAGTTTTAGCACAATTTAGACAACTTTCGTGGTTAAATATGGCCCAAGTTCAGTTTGGTCCCTGTCACTACACTACAGTTTTACAGTTCTCATCGAGTGCAGGCTGGGAGTCTGCATTCACTTCTCTAATGCACATTTCCCCCTATCATTGCTAGAGCACTCTAGCTAAAGCAGAACTTCAAAGGAGTCCCAGGCTATTAGGAAAGCCTCCAAAGCTTCCTGCAGGGTCAATTAGCACCTATAAAAATTATCTCTGTTGTCACTAATGGCTATTAAAGTAAAGTGAGGACTAATGAAGACTGGTAACTACCACCTCCCGGGACTGTTACTGTTTAAGTGGAAAATAACCCTTAACTCCCTACATTGAGTGGTTTAAGATTTATTAACCACTGAAGAGTTGACTTCTTCTCATGATTCCTATGAGTGGAGGTATGGCTGTAGACATGGCAACAAGCTCTACTGGGGGGCTGCTTTGCCATTTGGCTTAAGTCAGGATGGAATGGAATTGACCTCTGGGGATGCTTTCAAGGTTTCTAAACACAAGTGAGCATATGAACAGCAGGTAGCACTAGACAGAGGGGTGGGCAGCTCAGATCTGACTTCTGTCCTCTTGAAGTTTCTTGACTGGGGACACATTAGCATAGCCCCATTATGTCGGTTGTGTTTACATTTGAAAAATGAAGCTAATGGAAGAACTTACCCCATACATTGAGTTGGTTAGGAAGAATGAAGACAAAATAATTTGTGGGAACTATTTGGTGAACATGCAAATTAAGTTTTGTGACTATTATTTATTACTTTATTTGTTAACATTTAAAATCAAAAGTGTAGTAGGTCTGGAGAGATGGGCTGGCCATTAAGAGTACTTGCTATTTTTACAGTGAATCCTGCTTAAATTCCCACTATCCAAAGAGCAGTTCACACACCATCTATATTTCATTCAAGAGGATCCAGTGCCTTCTTCTGACCTCCAAAGATAACAGGTATACACATGTCACACACTCATGTTCATACACTTAAATAGAATACACATACTTATATATTTATAATATATATGTAACAAAATAAATGGTGAAATGTTTAATTTTGATATCTTATTATGTTAAATATAATTCTTATCTGATGTTCATCTAATAAATATATATTTCTATACATAGTGATAAATTGATTCGATATGCAGATTCTATTTCTTTTTATATCTTCTGATTATAAAATTAACACATTCTAAATCTGTTTCCAACAAAGCAAAAAATGTGCAGGAGCAAGAAGACATACACGTACACATGTTACCTATGTGCAGTTACCCAGAGACATCTGTTGTTCTGTCACAGTGTTGTTTAAGCAAACTATTACCAGGACTACTACTAGCATAAAAATAAGTATGAGTATTTCTGGTTCACACAGTCATATTCATTCTGTATGAAATCGCCTAGAGCATCGTTGGACAACTGCACACAGATATTTGTCTTTTTACCCTTCTCATGTACTTCTGCTTCATTCTATTCTTTCAAGCAGCATTCTGAATCTTGAGTCCATGGTAGAATTACTAAAATGCTCAAAAGAATGCAGGATTATTGGGAGAGGTGACTGTGTGTGGCCCACTCTGTCCCCCAGAGAACTAGAGCTTGCACACAGGGTAGACAGCACTGTTTAGGAGGGATTGAATTTCTCCTCAGCTTCCTCAGAGGACTTTAGTTGTTCTTCAACAAAGCAGTTACAGTTGTTCTTCCTCAGCTCTGCCACCTCAAGAGAAACGCTGAGAGGGGCCCTCAGAGAATGGGCTTAACCTTCTTGGCAAGTTCTATTTAATGCCTTTCCTCTGTAATTAGCACCTATCACAGACACAGACACAGACACACACACACACACACACAGACACACACATACACACATACAAACACACCACAGAGACACACAAACACACCTCACATACACCACAAACACACAGACCCCCCCCCACAGAGAGAGAGAGAGAGAGAGAGAGAGAGAGAGAGAGAGAGAAAGAGAGAGGTGAGATCCACACAGCTCAGCACATCACATTTTGTTTGTGGGTAATACATTTGATACTGTTAAAATCTCCAGCCTCTGATTCTCATTCTTCATATATGTCCTTGGTCAGTAATTTGATATTCTGGGCATAACACTCATGCCAAAGGAAATAAATAAGCAGTCTTAGAATAAGGTGGGGAGGGGTTTTGGTCTCAGCCGTATCACCTCCCAGACAGGCAGCATGGGGCAAGTGTGTGAGCACTGTGTGAGCTGCCCAGAGCATTTCAGGGGACCTGTTGCTCACTCTCATCCCCTTTTTTCCCTTTTACTCAAGGGGGCTGGAGAAACAGCTCAGCAGTTAAGAGCACTAACTACTCTTCCAGAGGTCCTAAGTCTAATTCCCAACATCCGATGCTGTCTTCTACTGTGTCTGAATACAGTGAAGGTGTACCCACATATATGAAATAAATATGGCTAGAGCAAGCATGGCCAAAAAAAAAAAAAAGAAAGAAAGAAAATAAAAGAATTCTGATAATGGGGGTGAGGAATAAAATAGGGAGTGTAAAAAAAGGTTGGATATTTTTCCATTTCCTGAGGTCTTCTTTGATTTCTTTCTTCAAGGACTTGCTCTTGGATTGGCAGGATCAATATAGTAAAAATGATGATCTTGCCAAAAGCAATCTACAGATTCAATGCAATCCCCATCAAAATCCCAAATCAATTCTTCATAGATCTAGAACGAGCAATTCTCAAATTCATTTGGAGTAACAAAAAACCCAGGATAGCTAAAACTTTTCTCAACAATAAAAGGACTTCTGGGGGAATCAATATCCTCGACCTCAAGCAGTACTACAGAGCAATTGTGTTAAAAAACAGCATGGTATTGGTACAGCGACAGGCAAGTAGATCAAGGGAATAGAATTGAAGATCCAGAAATGAACCCAAAGAGTTATGGTCACTTGGTCTTCGATAAAGGAGCTACAACCATCCAGTGGAAAAAAGATAGCCCTTTCAAAAAATGGTGCTGGCTCAACTGGAGTTCAGCATGCAGAAGAATGAGAATTGATCCACTCTTATCTCCTTGCACTAAGCTCAACTCCAAGTGGATCAAGGACCTCCACATAAAACCAGACACACTAAAACTAATAGAAAAGAAACTGGGGAAGACCCTTGAGGACATTGGCTCAGGGGGAAAATTCCTGAACAGAACACCAATCGCTTATGCTCTAAGATCAAGAATAGACAAATGGGACCTCATGAAATTACAAAGTTTCTATAAGGCAAAAGACACTGTCAAAAGGACAAATCAGCAACCAACAAATTGGGAAAAGATCTTCACCAACCCCACATCCGACAGAGGGCTAATATCCAATGTACAGAGCTAAACAAAGACTTTTCACCTGAAGAAATTCGGATGGCTGAGAAACACCTTAAAAAATGTTCAACATCATTAGTCATTAGAGAAATGCAAATCAAAACAACCCTGAGATTTCACCTCACACCTGTCAGAATGGCTAGGATTAAAAACTCAGAAGACATCAGGTGTTGGCGAGGATGTGGAGAAAGAGGAACACTCCTCCACTGCTGGTGGGACTGCAGGCTGGTACAACCACTCTGGAAATCAGTCTGGCGGTTGATTTCGTGATTTCTAATTTCATGTCAGAATACTGGACATGATACTTCCGGAGGATCCAGCCATACCATTCCTGGGAATATACCCAGAAGACTCCCCAGCATGCAATAAGGATACATGCTTCACAATGTTCATAGCAGCCTTATTTATAATAGCCAGAAGCTGGAAAGAATACACATGAATTGCAATCACTGATAAGTGGATATTAATGAGCCCAGAAGCTCTGAATACTCAAGACACAATTAGCTAAGCAAAAGATTCCCAAGAAAAGGGATGCAGAGGACCCTGGTCTGGAAAAGACTAAATCCGGTTTTGTAGGAGAGTACCAGAACAGAGAAATGGTGGGGAGGAGGGTGATTGGGGAATGGGGTGGAGAGGACTTATGAGACATATGGTGAGGGGGGGGAACTGGAAAGGGGAAAGCCTTTGGAATGTAAACAAAGAATATAGAAAATAATAAAAAAGGAAAAAAGAACAAAACAAAACAAAACAAAAACTGAATACATCTTGAATACACATTCTTCTTTTATTTATTTTTTGACAGTTTGTCCTTGCTATATCCCCTGTGGGAAAAAAATTCTACTCCAGAGAAGGAGGCTACTTAGTCAGGGATCTGTATTACAAACTCAGGAATGCAGGAAAGAGAGTGTGAATGAAGAAGATTACAAAATATGTGTATGACAAGCTACAGCAGTTCCCTCCATGGCCTTGTCAAAAAACTGCTTTAAAGGCATATTTACAAGTTTTTTAAAATGTAATAAAATAAAATAATATGAAAACACATTAGAATTTGACAAAACAAATGAGCAGATGGAAAAGAGCCCAAATGAAAGCATCCAGAATCAGAGGCCCACTTGTTGACACACTCAGGACTTCTGGGAAAACACTGACCTGGAAGCTCTAATGTGTACACAGAGGTCATGGTAAAGGCTCACTGCCTCAGCCACTGAGCTTCGGTGAGCTGTGATGATGGTGATTTAGAGAGCCCTGTTCCCTGTGTCCCCCACTCCCTTTGGCTCTTACACTCTCTGTCCCTACTTCTGCACTGATTCCTGAGCACTGAGGACAGGGATTGGATGGAGACATCATCCCATTTCGAGCTGCGTGCTCCAAGGTCTCTCACTCTCTATGTCATGTGTGGCTGTGCATCTCTGTACTTGTTCCCATCTGCTGCAGACGGAGGCCTCTCTGATGATGGATGATCAAGTCACTGATCTGTAAGTATATCAGAATGTCGATAGGAGTCATTTTATGGCACCTTTGCTTTTCTTTCTTGTCTTTCTTTTTTTTTCTTTCTCTTTTTAAAGAACAGAAGTATTAGGTTTGGCACTAGGTCTCTGAGCTATCAATTCCCAATTCTTGGTCTCTTGGTCACCTAGCCAGTGTCAAGAATGGGTTCCATCTTCTGGAGCAGGCTTTAAGTCAAATCAGATATCATTTGGTTACTCCCAAATGGCTTTGTGTCTCCATTGCCCTAGCATATCTTGTAGTCAGGATACTATTGCAGCTCAAAGGATTTGTGGCTGAGTTAGTGTTTATGCTTTTCTCTTGGTAATAATATACACTGTATTTCCCTGTACCAAAGATGCTAAAACTATAATGTAGGGGTGAAGACTACATAGGCACCTATTTGACTTCTCAGTGTTCAATGTGTTGTATAGGCATTGTCCTCAGCAATGAGGCTTTGGTATCATTCATGAAAAACAACTGATGTATGTATAGTTTTGGCAATAGCTTGGGTTATTTGAGAATTTCCCATGGGACCTCTTTGGTAAACAACTCAATTAGATGTAACCCAGTCTCAAGGTGGGAAGCTTCCTTCATTTGATGATTAAAGATGGCCAATTGCAGCTCCGCCCCAAGACCAAGAGATTTCAGTTAGAAATCTCTTTCTGCATATATGTACTTATTTTAGGTAGTTTCTATAGGAATAGCTTCCATACTACCTCTCAAATGTCCCTCCATTTTAGTGGTCTGTCCCCTCAAACACATCCTCCTCCCCTGTCATCTGCCACCCCACCCCCAATCTGACCCTCCTGATCCAATCTCATCATTCATCTATTCTGATCCACTTTACTATCAGAGATCTCCCTGTCTTCCCCTACTTCTTACTCTGTATCTAACCACGTTGGTTCTATTGTAAGATTCTAAGATTGATTAAAAAACTAATATCTACATATGAGCCCATATATACCATATTTCTTTTTCTGTGTATGGTTTACCTCACTCAGGATGTTTTATGTTTGTCTCATTACATCTATTTAGCTGCAAATTTCATAATTTAATTTTTTAATGGCTAAGTAAAATTGCATTGTATAAATGTGCCACATTTTCTTTATCCAGTCTTCTATGGAGCTTGTTTCATTCATTTAGGCTGTTTCTAGTTTCTGCCTCTTAGGGCTAGAGTAGGAATTCACCTGACAGAGCTAGCATCTCTGTGGCCAGAAGAAATGTTCTGTAGGTATACCTGGATCTTCAGGTATATTGATTCCCACCTTCCTGAGGAACTTTCACTCTGATTTCCACAGTAGCTGTACAAGTTTGTACTCCTACCAGGAATGTATGAGTGTTCCCCTTACTCCAAATCCTCACTAGAAAAATCTGTCCCTTTTTAATTGATCTTAGTCATACTGAGAGGTATAAGATGAAATAACAGAGTAGTTTTGATTTGCATTCCCCTAATAGCTGAAGTATATCTACGTGTTTCTCAGCTCCTTGAATTTCTTCTATTGAGAATTTAGTTTAGATATGTACCCCATTTTTAATTGTGTTATTTGTTTTATTTTCAACATGTATTTTCAGTTCCTTGTATTTTGGATATTAGCTCTCTTTTGGATGTGTAGTTGTTAAAAATCTTGTCCTGTTGTATACATTGCTGCTTTGTCCAAATCATAGTATCCTTTGCCTTACAAAAAATTTCTGTTGTAAGAGGTCTCATCTATTAATTGATGGTCTTGGTGCATGTGCTAACAGTACTCTGCTTAGAAATTCTTGTCCTGTGTCAATGAGTTCAAGGATATTCCCCTCTCTTTTCTATGAAATTCACTACATCTGGCTTTATGTTGAGGTTTCTGATATATTTGGAGTTGAGTTTTGTGTAGGATAATTAGTATGGATTTATTTGGATTCTATTATATGTAGCTGTCCAGTTTGAAAATGCCATTTGCTGAATGTCTTTTTCCCCCCTGTGTGTGTGTGTGTGTGTGTGTGTGTGTGTGTGTGTTTCTTTCAACAAGCAGGTGTTAAAGGTATATACATGCATGTCTGGGTCTTCAATTTTATTCCATTGGTCAGTGTGTCATTTTTTGTGCCAATGACATGAGGGTTTTATTAATATAGCTTTGTATTACAACTTGAAAGTTTAGATAATCACAAGTCCTGCAGTTCTTTTTTTTTCAGGATTGTTTTAGTTGTGTGTATGTGTGTGTGTGTGTGTGTGTGTGTGTGTGTGTTTGTAGGTTTCCATATGAAGCTGACTACTGTCCTTTCAAATCTGTGAAGAATTATGCTGGAATTTTAGTAGGGATTGCCTTGAGTCTGTAGATTGCTTTTTGTAGGATAATCATTTTTTCTTTGTTAATCCTATGAATGCATGAGCATCAGAGATCTCTGAATTACAAAATTATTTGCTACTTGCCGGTGAATGCATATAAATGAATACATGGCAGTAAACTATTGATTGTGTAACAATACTGATATAAGTGACTGTTTTCAATTTCTTCCTCAAGCCTTCTCTTTACTGACTTGGGAGTTTTTATTCCACAAGCCTTTCACTTTTTGGTAAGAGTTACCGCAAGATTTTAGAATATTTGAGGATTTTGTGAAAGATCTTGTTGCTCTGACTCTACCCAGTTTGTCATTTGTATTTAGGAGGATACTGAGTTCTGAGAGTTAGTTTTTGCATCCGCCTACTTTCTTAAAAGTGTTTTCCAGATGCCCAACTTTTCCAGTAGAATTTTTAGGTTCACTTATGTATACTATCATATCATCTGCAAATAAAGGCACTTTGATTCTTGCCTTCTAATATGTATCCCCTTCTCTTCTACTGTCTTACCTCTTTAGCTAAGATTTCAAGCACTGTATTGAATAGGTATGAAAAGAGTGGGCAACCAAGTCTTCTTGTGCTACTATAATTCCAGTACAATTCTTCACAGAACTTGAAAGGACAATATTCAGCTTCATATGGAAACACACACACACACACACACACACACACACACACATACACACACACACACAAGCCAAAATAAAAATTAAAATATATTTGTACTGCATTAATATCCCCAGATGAGGAGGGAGAACATAAGAATGTGGAAAGGTGGGGTTGGTCTATTTGAACCAGCAGCTGAGTCCTAATGTTGGAGTCAGAAACATGCATGTGTTTACTAGAACTGTCATCTATTGGTAAGGAAGATCAAGAAATCAATTCATTGAAAAACTGTTATGAAAGAAATGAAAGGAAGAAAAGTATATGAGTCACATTCATGTAAATGTGGATCAGGTTAGGTGTTTTCCAGTTTAATATAAATTGGAATCATCACAAGACCTTGGTAAATGACAAAGGATAGAGGTGGCTCAGACCTCCACCTAAAGTTGAGAAGTCTCCTTGAAGTACAGTAAGTTGCATCTCTAGAAATTCCAAGCTGTCCCAATGCTTCAGGCCTGTGAGCCACTTTTTCTTTTACAAAATGGGATGGGATTCTAAGACATAGGAAATCCAAATACCAGGGAACATAGTAAAAACAGAATTTTTGTCTAGAAAAGAACAGAATTTGTTACTGGATTCTGTCCTCTTGAGTACAAATAGATTTTTGGGGAGTTCTAAGTGATGGATTTTCTTGCTAATTCCATGGTTTTAGAGATCAAAGGACTTCTCTTTGATGTTCTAGGTCAAATGTTACTCTTTCTCATCTCTTGATTGTTTCGGTGCATTGAGATAAGAGAAGTGTTCCAAGTTGTGTTACTAACACTGAAGTGAATTGTAAGAAAACAAAGAGTAGGAAGGAAAGTCTAAATTAGGCACATACATATCTAACAGTTCCATTAATTATTCATATCCAGTAAACAGACCCCAGGCACTGAACACCCTGTCTTCCAACATGAACATGTGGTCTTAATCAACTTTTGGGGTTTATTGTTTGGATTTTTGTTTCGCATATTATTTTTGATAGTTTTGTTTTTGTTTTGTTTTGTTTTTACCATATAATGACTGCTACCTAAGGTCAAGTTCCTGGTTTGCCTTGATGGATAAATTACTATTATAGACAGCAGTGACTGATAAAAAAAATTGACTCGGAAGTCCAACTTGCACCCCATTCTTATGTTGAATATGTAGATAGGAAAGGAAAATAACATGATTTAGTTTGCATGAATTCTCCACCTAGTAATTAGGCTGTGAGGGAGGAGCTATAGTGATGTTTAGCCACTGAGAAGGAAGCAAGAAGCAACATAACCAGGAAAAGAAGATTGTAAAAAGTTTCTGTACTCAGTGGGTTTCACTTAAGGTCTTTGGATTGTCTTGTGTGGTCTCACGGGATGAACCTGAGATCCATGCCTAAACACTACAAAGCATAAGAAGTGGAAATAATGTTTACTAAATAGCCTTTGCCTACAGGAAAAGATTGGAGCCTGAAGCTTCTGAGAGCAGGAGTTATCTACAAATTGGAGTTGCTGTAAAAGCTAACAGACTATTACTGGACACAACCATACCGATTCATGTTCAACCTTTTTTCCTCTAACAAGCCTTCTGATTACTCCTATTCTTAACCTCTTGGTCCCAATGTTGTTTTTCTACCTCATCTTTCTGTTATAGCCTTGCCTCTTGAAGTCCCTTTTAGTTATAGTACCAATACAAAGATATTGCATGTTCTGAGCACATGAAAGACCCTAGTCAAGCCCTAACACCCAAAGAAAAGGAGAAAAAAATAAACTCATAATACTACCACTTAAAATATTTCAATGACGTTAGAACATGCTTGGAATAGCAGCCGAACTCTTGGCAGGAAGAGCAGCACCGCTCTGCACCATGTTCTCCTGTGCTGGAAGCCTAGCTTTCTCCGTTTCTGAAGACAGGCAGTGGGCTAGCTTTCCTCAGCCCCTTTACACCTGCTTCTATGGTCTCCTTCTGAAAAATGCTAGACTCTTGAACTCATCGAGACCCCAGCAACGCATTCCCTCCCAAGAAAAACCTTTCTTACTCTTGTCCATGCAATGGCTTAACAAAGCTCAGGCTTACAACTTGCCTCGCCCTGAAGTGCATATCAGATAAATATATGCAGTTCATGAACCCCATCAACATTCTTTGCTCAATGTTTGTTGCTGTCTTTCCATCCTCTAAAGAAAAATAACCTAATTATTATATTTACACTTGTATTCTCGGTAACCAGAAGATATGAGTGCAAAGAAGAAAAAGAGAGGGGGAAATAGAATAAAAAGAGATGAAGTTTTACGTATTTATTTTAAGCAGTTCATTAGCCAGTGTGTGTGTGTGTCTGAAGGATTGCTCAAGTTGCTAATCCAAGGTTTCAGTAATACCAGTGGTTCTGAACCTTCTTAATGCTGTGACCCTTTAAAACAGTCCCTCATGTTGTTATGACTGCAACCATAAATTTGTTTTCATTGCTTCTTCAGAACTGTAAGTTTGCTATTGTTATGAATTATAATATAAATATTTGCTATGCAGGATAAGGACTTGAGACCCACAGCTTGAGAACCACTGATTTAGACAGTCTTAGGGTGTTTGCTGTTTGTTTGTGTTTTGTACTTTGTACAGAAAAGGGAATCTGAGGCTCTACCCATTCTACTGAAGCACTGTAGTGTGAATAAAAATTTAGGATCAATAAATATATCCATGATCCTCCCCACCTACTCGTTCCTGCTAGAAATTGTATTACTGACCTCTGTCTCTGAGACAGAGAGCAGAAGGGCTAGTGAGGTTGGTTTGCTCAAGGTCAAGAGAAGAACTCACACTTGATCTTTCCACCGCATTGCTGGGGGAATTTCTTAAAGCCTCCAGACAGACTTACACCTTTTAGCTAAAGAAAGCAAGGGAGCTTGCAGAGTCCTTATTTTTAAACTTGCCTTCAATGGAAACCTTTGGTCAAGCAGGTGGTGGTGATGCTGCGAACCTGGCTCAGCAAGGGAACACTGAGGTCATGGTATTTTTTTCACATTTAGCAACATCAAAAATATAGAGATGATGTAAACTTCCTAAGACCTGTTGCCAGCCTAGTGATACTGGCAAATCTGAGTAGGAGGCTACATCATTGGTCACAGCAGGCATGTGTCTAGCCAATGAGCTTGCTCTAGCGGAGAGTGATGCTCAGATGGCTGCCTTGGATTCACGGCCTGCTTACAGTAATACTAGCAAGGCTGCTTGAATTTCCTATTAGAGACATGACAAAAATATCCCATGATGCGAAGAAGCCGCTAAGGCCAAATAGTAGCTCCTTCACAGAACTGAAAGATTTAATGTGTAAATGCACTTCATGGACTTCGCGCGCATGCACTGGCACTTGGCAACATTTGTCAGATATCCCTTTTAATTTTTTAATTTTAATTTAATTTTAACTTTTAGATTTTTAGTTTGCTTTAATTTCAATTTTACCTCACATCAATCAAAATGAAAATTAATTTGGTTAAAATGAAAGCGTCTGGATTTTTAATTTGCTGAGGCTCACCGTGCAGATTTTGCTGTCTTTTAAGGTAAGAAACACAATATCAGCAGAGGCTGCACAGAGGGAGGCTGAAAGTCATTACCTTGTTTAAAAGGATAGACCAGAAGCCATAGCTAAAGAAACAGCAACAGACGGTGAGACCTGACCCACACCAGAGAGAGGGAATTAGAACTCAAGATCTCCTGTCTGTGGTAGTAGCACACCCTTAAAGTTCCAGTACTCAGAGGTGGAGGTAAGAGGGTCAAAAGTTCAAGGACAGACATTTTCAGCTATATAGCAAATTCCAGACCTGGGTTCTAGGAGACAATCTCAAAGGCAAAAGAAAGTAGCCCAGATCTTTTCTTCTATCCCAGTCTTTCTTCCTTCTCTGCCTCAAAACAAGGCTCTTACTGAGCTTCACTTTGGGTTCATGTAAAGAGTGAATCTATCAAAGGTGCACAATGTGCTGGTATGATATTAGTATGTATCATTAATGATTACAGTAATCAAACTACAGGAATCCAATTAAATCAGCAGCTGCAACCTGTCCTACAAATGTCCCTAGGACTTGTCAATTGTATAGCTGTACAATAGTTCGTTTGTCATCTGTCTATCTTCCCTGCTTCAATGAGCTGACTTATTTTTAAAATATTTTAAAATATTTCCCTTGCACATTGCATAATCATTGATCTTAGTAGCCCACTAAAACTTGAAAGTAATAAGACCCTATTACTAAAAGCAACGTGAAGTGTGTTCATAGGTCGCAGGATATAGAAAAATAAACCTAATACTGACCTGAAAGCTTCCCCCATGGTGGTGGCTTTCACAGAGCCAGAAAGTGCTATTTAGGCTTCTGGAAAAGAAGGGTTATCAGTACTCTCATGGGAAGCCATGAAACTGTCAGTTGCAATAATCACCAGCTTCGTATGCTGTGACCTTTGGGGCAATGCTGGCATAAACGTTATGGGAGAAGACAACAAATTTCTCATTGGATTCAGTTAGAGTCTATGCACAGGACAGTACTGTGCCTGGTACATAACCCCAGCTAAGCATCTATAGCTCAGGAGGACATAGTTCTTAGTGACAACCTACTATTATTTTCTGAAACAAATATAGTATTAAACTTTCTTCTAAATAGTTACCTTTATATCTGTATATAAATACGCCTCTCGGCTATCGTTAGAAAGCTTTTGTTTTACAGTGGTTAGTGCTTAATCACAGCTTCTGTTTAGCTGTAAATTGGATATCTATATGACACGTTCTTCCCTCAATGGCGAGAATGTAAGAACAAGAGGCCAGGGAGGCCTGATGTAAAGCAATCTCTTCTGGATGTGCTTTACTTGTGAACATTTGTACAGCACCTGTGGTTCCCTACACATGATCAAGGCAGTTATCACTGCAGCATGAATGGAAGGGTACTCACATGACCCCGCGACCCTTGCCTCTGTAGCTATTGTCAGATACCTGACAGTAGGCATCTGGTAGTAGGACAGTTCTTTTCCTTTAGGAGTCAGTTTTCTGTTAGACTGCCAGAGCTCTAATGCATTGTCCTAAATACTTGTGCATGAAGGGGCAGGATTAACTGGACTCAGAGAGCTTATAAAAGAGAGAAAGTAAACATGATGCTGTGTGAGCTCACAGGAAGAGGATGTCCAGGTGCAGATGGACAGTTGTTGGGGTTGATATAATCCAAATAGACTATATGTGTATAAAATTCTTAATAAATTAAAAATATTATTTTAAAAAGACATTTAGTTTTGCTAAAAATAATTATTGTATATGAGTATACTGTAGCTGTCTTCAGACACACCAGAAGAGGGCATCAGATCCCATTACAGATGGTTGTGAGATACAATGTCACCATGTGGTTGCTGGGAATTGAACTCAGGATCTCTGGAAAAGCAGCCACAGCTCTTAACCACTGAGCCATTTCTCCAGACCCTTAGTTTGACTTTTAAATTAGAAGTTCAAGTAACTTTGAGTAGTTCTTTCTGTTTCAATGGGAGAGGACCATTCAGGTACATTTTATTGCACAGGGACTCAAAACCAGTAGAATATGTAGGTCTTAGTTAGGATTTCTATTGCTATGAAGATACACCATGACCAAGGTAACTTTTATAAAGGACAATATTTAATTGAGGTTGGCTTACAGTTTTATAAGTTCAGTCCATTATCATCATAGCAGGAAGCATGGCAGCATCCCGGCAGACATGGTGCTAGAGAAGGATATGAGAGTTCTGCATCTTGATCCTGTAGCAGCCAGGAGAGACTGTCTCCAGAGAGCTAGAAGAGGGCCCTCAAAGCCCACCTCCACAGTAACACACTTCCTCCAACAAGGCCACACCTACTCCAACAAAGCCACACATCCTAATACTGCCACTCCCTGGGTCAAGCATCTTCAAACCACCACAATATCTAAGGACATCTCAGTCTAATCCTCTCTGATTCTTTCTTCAAAAAAATCATCTACACTTCCAGTAATAGATCTAAACATGTAGTTAAAAATTTTCCCCTCACCATGAAGGTCACTCTGTGCAGTTTTAGTGATCTACCCCAGAGAGGGGAGGCTGACCAACTGGAAGGCTGTCCAGTATGTTAATGTAAAATGTGAAGCCACATTCCAAAAGGAATTTTCAGAGATAACTGGGACTGTCTTCTACAGAAAAAACCACCAAAAAAAAAAAAAAAAAAAAAAGAGAGTCCAAAAATTTCAAAAGAAAAGATACTGCCAAGCAATCAAATTCTAGCAGGTCATCACTGGGGCATGTCTTGCTGATATAATGATGGAGAGATCAGCAACTCGAAGTTACAAAAGCTGACCAGCAGCAGACTATCCAGGCTCCTAAGGATGAATGAGGCGTGGAAAGGGAGAGGAGGGGAAGAAAGGGAAGGAAAAGGAAGGGAAGGGAAGGGAAGGGAAGGGAAGGGAAGGGAAGGGAAGGGAAGGGAAGGGAAGGGAAGGCAAGGGAAGGCAAGGGAAGGCAAGGGAAGACAAAATAGGCAAGACAAAATAAGACTAGACAAGTGATTAAGCAGGCATCACAAAAGACAGCAATGGCTGTTGCCAAGGACCCCACAAAGGCAGCACCTAAACAAAATAGTGTGAAACCTGTGAAGGTCTCTGCTCCCAGGGGAAAATGATAACTTTGTAGATCAGCATTTAAAGGAAAGAGTCATCTCTACTCTAAGCAGAAAATACCCTAGGAAAATAAATATAGCAAGTAGTACCCAGAGAGTTATTTTAATAACCAATAAAGATAAGCATCATTAATTTAGAAGTTGCCCAGTACTTGTAGTCCCAGCACTCAGGGAGCTGAAGCAGGAGAATTTTGTTCCTATACAAAAGAATAAAAACCCAAGTTTCTGAAAACCAACAGAAGATTATAGATTTAAAGAGTTTTTTTTTCAAAAATAATTATGCTAATAATTACACTTTGAAATTGTGGGGAATTCATATTTTCTCTTCAGAAGAATTATCCCTGGACCATGTCCAGTAAGTGCTCATGGCTCAATGTTTTGTAAATAAGTCCTCATGAATATGCAATCAAAATCAGGCAAGCTGAACACCATCGTGCCTGGCCTTGCTTTAGCAATGCACTCTTTCATAAAGGTTCTGTGTTTCCATGGATTTACATGACATACTCCAGGGTGGTTTGCTTACATTGAGCAGAACCAGCACAGGAAGTTGAACATTAAGGAAAGTACAAAACAGTGTATTTTTTTCTGTGTAAAGGTGGACAAAATACATGTTTTCTTCTTAGCTACTTAACATTATTTTACACAGAGAGATGGAAGAACATGTAAGCTAAGTTCCTGAAAGTCTGGTGCTCTATGTCCTCAATGGCTAGATAGATCAGGGTTTATCTGTTTCTGGCTACAGTTCTTGGATCTATAAATAGGGATGGAATATGCTAGATGGTACTAGATGACTCACATAACTAATAAGAATTCAAAGATCTGTTAACAAACACCAAAAGCTTGAGGAAGTGGCACGCATAAATTTCTCTTAACCTACATGTGCTGAGGAATAACTTCGCTGCAGAAAACAGCTAGGCTTCTCTCTGGAGACTCAGTCTTCTCCAATCCCAAGTAGCTGGATGGACAGGCAGATGCATCTGGCTGCAGAGGAACATGAAGTTGTGTGTAATTTAGGAAGCAGTGTTTCACTGAGAGATAATTTGGGGGTTTTCACTCTCACATTCTTGTGGACCCCAGAAACTGCTAATTGCATTTTTCTATGGGACTTGTTATTTCCTAGGAGCCATTCCTTGCTGGCCACAACCAGTGACCTTCTGATCAGTCTTTCCATTCTGGCTTCTTGCAACAGCCATGCTTAGCTTTGTTTCCTGTCAACCCATGTCCCTCTTTTGCCCAGGCACAATTCTCTAGAACACATGTCAGACCACAGTCAAAACCTATGTTAAAAAAAAAATACCTAACAGCTTCTTATTATCTTCATGATAAACCATGACGGGCTCAGCTTCCCTTGCACACGGTTTAGCCTAGTCTAGCCCTCTAATTGTCAGGTGCTGCCCTACTGCCTCAACACTACTCATATCCCAGCCCAGAAAAATATGCTCCTCTAGAAGATTAGACTGTGTTACCTCATTAATTTAATGAGAAAATAATACTTCAAGGAGGCAATGTCTGTTTTCAAGGGAAGCTGGGTGTCTTCCCTAAGGCTCTTTATGCACACAAGAGTGGAGCAGAGCTCAACCCAGGCCCCTGCCTTCATGCCATCTCTCCTCATCCATGCTGCCCACAGAGAAACTACACTTTCTGTTCCTTACAAATGTAGGCCCTTCTTTATAGAATGTTCTTTTCATGCCACCATTTGAAAATATCCTGATCTTTTTTTGTTTGTTTCTCTTTCCATCGCAGTATTACTTTCTCTATGAATCAAAAGAATCATTTTTTTTAAATTTTGTGTTCACGTGCGAGTGTAAACACGCACGTGTGGAGGTCAGAGGACAAGCTTGCACGTCATGTTGGTGCTCACGTTTCCCTTCAAGGATCCTTGTTTGTCACCATGCTTCATGGGATGGCTGACCCACAAGCTTCTGTGTAGACAACCCCCATTTTGTCTTAGGACTCCAAGATTAGAAACATGCTTTAACTACTTATCACTTTACATGAGATACAGAAGTTTGAACTCAGATTCTCGTGACTGGATGACAAGTTTTACCATATCCACTCTTTCTTTGTTTGCTTCTCTGTTGCTGTCATAAACACCATGAACAGAGCAACTGGATAAAGAAAAGGCTTCATTTATCAAATAATTTACCTTATAGCTTATAGGCCACCATGAAGAGAAGTCAGGGCAAGAGCTCAAGGTGGAACCTAGAGGCAGGAACTAAAGCAGAGGTCATGAAGCAGCGTTGCTCACTATCTTGTTCTTCATTAATTCTCAGCCTGCCTCTTTTATACCTTCTGCAACCACCTGCAAAGGGATAATGCCGCCCACAGTGGGCGGGACCTACACACTTCAATCACTAACCCAAAATATGTCCCATTGACTTATCCACAGGGGAACTGATAGAGGCAGTTTCTCAACTGAGGTTCCCTCTTCCCTGGTGACTTGACTTTGTGTCATGTGAACAAAAGCTAACCACCACATCCATCATGCAAGCTTCCCACTTCCAACATTTCTGCTAGTGGAATTAATAATGTCTTTTAATTGTAGTAGAAATAGTTTCTCCTGTATGTACATGCCCAAGACTCATCTAGAACTGGAAATACACACCTGGCACTTTGTGCTATGCCTCAGATGTCCTAGGTGATCACTAAATGTCTTTTAGATTGCATAAATATGCAATTCCAATTCTTCTACTTTATCTTCCTGATGCTCATTCTGGAATTTAGATCTTACAGAAAAGTATCAACTACAACTACCAAATAGTCCATAGTCCTCGGAGCTGGCACAGAAAGAAACTCTCAAAAGAGCACAGCTCAGACTTCAAAAATAACTAATTTGTGCTCAGACACATTATACTACTCATAACAAAATGAATTACTTCTAAAATAAACTGCAAACATTTTTGTGTAAATGACTAAATTATTCTCCCAAATGAGACTGTGCTTAAAAATAGACGCTTCTCTAGCAGCAGTGGCTACCAAGCTTGAAGTAAAATAAGTTTCCATATTTCTGTGCATATAGGGCATTTCGTTTCCCAGAGTGGTCCTTAGATACAGAAGGGGCTGAGTGGGCTTCATGTAATCATCACATTTTTTTCAGTTCAGGTTTTGAGAATAACAACCACATAGGTGCCAGCAAAGGGCCCAACTTGTGGCTTTTGAGAGATGGATTGTCACAGTCATACAGTGAGACCCCCCCACACACTGGGTTAAACATGACAGTTTCTGTTAGGAAGAAAGCAAGTGTCTCAGTGTCTACTATGACAATGGGGCCCTATTTCTACAGAAATGGAGGCTGTTTTTAAATAAGATAAATTGAGGCAGGATCTTGGTGGCTAGTGGTTTTGTGACTGTGACCCAGCAGCGATCCTTTGGTGGTGACTGAACAACACTGGCCTCTCCTTTGACTTCACAAGCCACTGATTTCTAAGCTGCTCCTTTCACAGCACTTCCTACGTGCCGTGAACTTCCTACCTCTCAACTCATTTTAGGGCCAGGATACTATTCCTAGTGTGCATTGTCTTAGCTACACATTTTCACATGAATGCAGAACATCTTCACTGCCAAGATAAATGGAAAAGAATCTGTGACAGTTTTCACTTCAAGCTGAAAAGCCCTGTCTTGTCCTATAAAACCTCCACCACCATACAATCTTCAGGGTATAGCTCCATTATTGTCCCAGTTCTGACCAAAGTACCCCTGTCCAGTTTTAATAAATGTTTTCTCTGTATTAGTAAGATGGCTGGTCAAGCAAGTACTTACATTCACTGAATAAATGGCTGAAGAATAAACTTGTTTGGGTCTGGTGTTTGCTTGTTTACTTTTTGCAATAAAACATAAGAATTATCTAGACATGGCTATTTTTCCCTGAAGAATCTGATAATAAAAGACAATCAGTGTTTTTAGTAAATCAGGATCTAAACAAAGGTGTCCACTCTCTCCATTCACGCTCACTACAGTGCTTGAAGTCTTAGATAAACCAATAAGACAAGTAAATGAATAAGAAAAAATCCAAAAAGGTATTGTATACAAATGATGCATTTTTATATAAAATTATTCCAAAGACCGCATCAGAAAACTCTACAATTGATAAATACATTCTGCAAAATACCAACACACAAATGAACACTTACAAACTAAAAGACAAATGACAAGCATACCAAGAAAGAAGCCAGGAGAACAATCCCACTCAGGGACATGAACAGAGAATGTAGACATCTTGTCATATTCCTGATTTGTTGGAAACACTGATATTTTTCCACTTGGCCCTAAAAAAAAATGCTAAATTATTAAAATATCTTGAAATAACTCTAAGTGAAGAAAACATTATGTAATAAAACTTTACTACATCAAAGAAATTGAAAGCAATACAGAAGACGGAAAGACCACCCATGGTGATAGACTGGTAGGATTCATATTCTGAAAATGAATTTTGCCATTCTGCCAAAAGCAATTTACAGATTTAATTTAATCCCCTTTAAATTCCAATGCAATTCTTTACAGAAACTGGAAAAAAAATCTTACTTTTTTTTTCTAACAAGAGGCTCCAAGAACCCCAGGAAACACAGTTTTTTTTTTCTAAAACACTCACACACACACAAACACACACACACACACACACACACACACACACACACAATCCCAGGGTGGCTAAAACCAATTCTGAACAGTAAAAGAACTTCTGGGGATATCACTATTCACGATTTTAAGTTATACTGCAGAACTATAATAAAACAGCAGGAATCTGGCTAAAAAACAGGCACATCCATGAATTAAATAGAGCCACAGTCCTGGATATAAATCCATACAAGTAGTGTCACCTGATTTTTGAAAAAGGGGCAAAAGATACAGAGAAAATACATCTCGTCTAAACAGCACTGGTCCAATTGGACATGCCCCTACAAAGGAGTGAAATTAGAACATAACCTTCCCAGTTCACAATAATCAACTCCAACTGCATCATGGAATAAATGCAACAGGCAGCCTGATACCCTGGGTATGAAAGAGGAAACCAAAGTATAAAATTGATCTGATAGTCACGGAAAAATCCTTATCCAGAAGGCAGCTCAGGTCAAGGAAGAAATCAAGATATAAAATTTTAAAAATCCTCGAACCAAATCAAAATGAAAAAGCAATATAATAAATTTTAGGGACACATTAAAATTAGTAGTCCTGCAAGGAAAAATTAGAGTTCTAAGTGTCTTATTATTAACATTAAAAAGAAAACAAATTAATGACAACATTGTGACTCAAAACATTTGGAAAAATAAGAACAAACCAAACCTGAGTCCATTAGATGGAAAGAAAGTATAAAAATCAAAGCCCCCGTTAAGTGAATAAAGACAAAGAAAATGGTACAAAAATCAATGATATCAAGAACTTATTATTTGAGGGAAAGCAAAAACCAAAACCATAGGCTCTTGGCCCAACTGACCAAAAGAAAGAAAGAGGACACAAATTAAAGCAAATCAGAGACAATTAGGAAAACATTACAATAGAAACCGAAAAATTCAGAATATTGGAAGGGAATATTTAAAAACCTATTCACCATTAAGCTAGAAATCCTAAAAGAAATGGATGAATTTGTAGATTCAGCCATACCAACAAGATTAAACCAAGAAAGCAATAACCTAAATAGATCTGTAATAAATAAAGCTATTGAAATAATGAAATGTAAAAAAAAAAAATCCCCTCTCCCTACAAAAAAATCCAGGTCCAGTTCAGTTCATAGCAGGATTCTACCAATGTTTTATACTCAATCTTTTTTAAAATATTAAAGAAATGGAAACAGAAAGAATATAACAAAACTCCTTTTTAAGGATTCAGTATCACATTCATAACAAAACCAAATAAAGACATACACCACCACCAACAACAACAACAACAACAACCACAACCACAATAACTTATAGGCCAATATTCTGAAGAATATAGTTTCAAAAATATTCAATAAAATACTTGCAAACCAAATATTACCAACGTTAGAAATACTATCCACCATGTTCAAGCTGGTTTTATCCCAGAAACATTGTTTGTTCAGTATGTGTAAGTCAATAAATACTTAAAGTGAAATTAAAGACAAAACTGGCAAGGCCATCACAATAATTGCAAAGAATGCATTTGATAAAATACAACATGCCGTCGAGATAAAAGTCCTACAGAAAGAGGGAACATACCTCAGCATAAAAGCTATATCTGAGAAACCCACAGCCAACACCATCCTATATGGAGAAAACACATGAAAATAATCCCACTGAAATCAGGAACAAGGCAGTGCTTGCTCATTCCCTCTATTCCTTTTTACTATTGTGTGTGCATTATTATCTGGAGCAGTAAGGCAAGAGAAGGAACTTACAGGGATACAAATAGGAAAAAAGTCAAACTATCTTGCAGAGGACATGCTATTACAAATAAGAGATGTCAAATAAAACTTCTAGAAATTTCAACAATTTCAGCAATGTGCCAGGAAAAAAAATAAACTTGCAAAATTCAGCATCTTTTTAAATGTATTATTGAGAAAGATACAGAGAAGGAGATTACAGATGTGTCTCCACCTACAATAGCCTCAAAATAAATAAATAGATAAAAATACCTAGCAATAAACCTAAGAGTTAAAAGACCTCAGAAATGAAAACTTGAAATCTATGAAAAGAAAAATACAGAAGAAACCTGCTCCTGAATGAGTACAATATTGTGAGAATGACCATTCTTCCAGAAGCCATTTTCAGATTCAAAGCAATCTCAATCAAAATTTCTATATCATTCTTCACTGATATAGGGAAAAAACTATTCTACAGTCTACATAGAACCACAAAAGTATCTGATAACCAAAGTGATACTGAGAAAAAAAGTACAATTTATGAAGGGATTAGTATTACATACTTCAAGATGTATTACAGAACTTAAGTAATAAAAACAATATAGTACAAGAATGAAAAATATAAAAAAACAAAGCAAGCAAGCAAGCAAATGAAAATAACCAAACATCTAGGCCAATGGAACCAAAGATGAGTATGCATAACTGTAGCCAAATAACGTCTGAAGAATATGCCAAACAGACACAGGGAAAAATAAAATCTGGGAAAAATCAGATGCACATATTGGGAAGAATGAAATTAGACCTGTAAAAAATTAGATCTTGCTTAAAAACTAACTCCAAATGGATCAAAGACCTAAACAGGAAACCAGAAATAGTCAAACTGCTAGAAGCCAGCGGGCACTTCCCTCAAAGATACAGGTGCAGGAAAGGACTTTCTGAATCTGACTCCATTGGATCAAGAAGTAAGGCCAACTGACACAGGAGACCTCACAAAATTCAGTCTTACACACAGCTAGAAAAAGAGCCAAGTGAGGAGGAAGCCCACAGAATGGGAGAGCATCTTTGCCAGCTGTACATCCATCAGAGCCTCAGGATCTAGAATTTAAAGATCTCAAAAAAAAACACAGCCAAGAAAAGAAGTGACCGTTATTAGTGGGGACACATGTGGAAACCATAGGTGGATGCCAAAACCTCCTTCCTCTGTCATTCTTTCATTTCGCTTTTTTGAGACAGATTCCCTTATTCAACCTGAAATTCAGCAATTCTGCTAGACTTGTAACCCAGGGAGAGCCCCAAGATCTGCCTGTTCATGCTTCCCCCAGTGCATAGCAGGACACCTGCCATTTATGTGTGCACTGGAGATCTTAATTCAGCAAGTATGTTACCCAGTGACCCATGTCTCCTGTCACCACTTTTACAAATGTAGCTTAATGCTTACAATATATTTGTAGGATATTTCCCCTTATTTTAGCTAAATTTAGGAAGTATTTTTCTCATTTCTTTATATTTCCCAGTTTTAAAAATATGGTCTTACTGTGGCTGGAGAGGTGGCTCAGTGGTTAAGACCGCTGACTACTCTTCCAGAGGTCCTGAGTTCAATTCCCAGTAATGATGTTGTGGCTCACAACCATCTGCAATGGGACCCAATGATCTCTTCTGTTGCATCTGAAGAGAGTGACAGTGTAGTCACATATATAAAATAGATTTTAAAAAATTAAAAAATATACAGTTTACTATTATAGTCACTTAGGAAAATTTGCATTTGATTTACATGTATGGAAATTCTTATGCTATTCAACCAAAAAATACTATTAAATGTAAGATATAATCTTACTCCACAAAAGTACACATATACATACATCCTGTGGTATAAAAAGAAAATGGATGGTAAATAGATGTAAAATTAAGGGCTGCATTCTAATTCTAGGAATGCAAATTGGGCTTTTCTAAGAACTAAACATTTATAGATATTATTCATCAGAAGGGTGAACACTGCCAGTGTCATTCATGTCCACAGTGCAGGCTGATCAAGGAGCTTTCCAGTCGCCTCTGCGACTTTCTTCTCCACATCACTACTGGGCCTCTGAGAGCCACTTTGTGGTCATAGAGACTACCAGATCAATGGCCCTTCTTCAAAGCTCCTCCCCTGCTTCTGAAGTGGAGTTTGATATCTTTGACCTGAGCCACCCAGTTCTCCACTTCTGACCCCAAGGAGACTTCTGAGTTCAATAGTCACTATTTCTCTACACAAGTCTCACATGTAGGTCAAATCCAACTTGCTGCTTGCAAGGACTTGAGTCCTGCCTCTTCTCTCTATGGGCCTGGCATGAGACAATTTTCTACTTGTCAAGTGGCAAAACATCTCAATTTTTCCACAGATACTCTCTTGCTTCTGCTAAGGTGAACAATTTATTTGCTTCTTCTTATGACCCTAGTATTACATCGGGATTTCAATCCAAGTTACGATTGATATTATTACATGTAAATTAGCAAACTAAATGACTTTCTTACAGAATCCAATAACGGTATTGTCTACTGCTTTTTGAAATGCCATCTTTTCCAGCTTTGTCTTCTCACTATTGCACTACATGCTGAAGAGATGGCCCAGAGGAGGTGTGTAACAGTAGCAATAGATAAAATAATTCACAAAGCCATTAGTTTTCAAAGTCTATTTGCTTTGATATCCTGATAGACTATATAGGCGTAGTGTGTGTGTGTGTGTGTGTGTGTGTGTGTGCACTCATGCATGTGTAGCTGTGTGTGTGTGTGTGTGTGTGTGTGGGTGGGTGGGTGTGTATGCACATGTTAAGGCCAAAGCTTGGGTATTGGGTTTCACGAGCTACCCATCATATTTTTTGTTTCTATTTTGGTTTTGCTTGTTTGTTTGTTTTTGATTTTAAGACAGAGCCTCTTACTTGTCTAGATTAAGAATGAAGAATGCCAAGTCAGCACTCTTGTTCCTGAAGTTCATTTCCTAAGCCTGTGATTGTGATCAGGTATTTGACCTCCCTGGACTCCAGTTTCTTCCTCTATAAATAACAAAATGAACACACCCCATACCTGTGTCTGTGGATTCTTGTGTTCTCTGGTCCGTAGCAAGGCACACTACTTCCTTCCATTAATCACAATGTTCTATCTGTTTGGCCTGACCACATCCTTCCCAGGGAGCAAGAATATCAATCTCCTTGGTTGGAACCTAGGTTTCTTTGGGCATAATGGCAATGACTCTAAGTTATGTGTCCATCCGTGTTTCCCCTCATGCCCTCTGCTTGAAAAGCTCACCCTTCCATTGACGGACACCTGGGTGCTTTCCAGCTTCTGGAAATAAGGATATGAACATAGTAGAGCATGTATCCTTATTGCATGCTGGAGAATCTTCTGGATATATGGCCAGGAGTGGTATGGCTGTGTCCTCCGGAAGTATCGTGTCCAGTTTTCTGAGGAACTGCCAGACTGATTTCCAGAGTGGTTGTACTAGCTTGCAGTCCCACCAGCAGTGGAGGAGTGTTCCTTTTTCTCCATATCCTCGCCAATACCTGCTGTTTCCTGAGTTTTTAATCTTAGCCATTCTGACTGGTGTGAGGTGAAATCTCAGGGTTGTTTTGATTTGCATTTCTCTAATGACTAATGATGTTGAACATTTTTTAAGGTGATTCTCAGCCATCTGAATTTCTTCAGGTGAAAAGTCCTTGTTTAGCTCGGTACCCCATTTTTTGATAGGGTTATTTGGTTTTCTGGGGTCTAACTTCTTGAGTTCTTTGTATACATTGTATATTAGCCCTCTGTCAAATGTAGGGTTGGTGAAGATCTTTTCCCAATTTGTTGGTTGCCATTTGTCCTTTTGACAGAGTCTTTTGCGCTATAGAAACTTTGTAATTTTATGAGGTCCCATTTGTCTATTCTTGATCTTAGAGCATAAGCTATTGGTGTTCTGTTCAGGAACTTTCCCCCTGAGCCCATGTCCTCAAGGGTCTTCGCCAGTTTCTTTTCTATTAATTTTAGTGTGTCTGGTTTTATGTGGAGGTCCTTGATCCACGTGGAGTTGGATACAAAAAAAATGTGGTATATATACACAATGGAGTACTATTCAGCCATTAGAAATAATGAATTCATGAAATTCTTAGAGAAATGGATGGAGCTGGAGAACATCATACTAAGTGAGGTAACCCAGTCTCAAAAGAATACTCATGGTATGCACTCACTGATAAGTGGATATTAGCCTAGAATCTTGGGACACCAAAGACACAATCCACATACCAAATTATGTCCAACAAGAAGGAAGGAGTAGACCCTTGTTCTGGAAAGGCTCAAAGGATCAGTGTAGGGGAATATCAGAACAGGGAAGTGGGAAGGGGTGGATGGGGGAACACGGGGAGGGAAGGGGGCATGTCGAACCTTTGGGGGGGAGGGAACCAGAAAAGGGGAAATGAAATGGAAATATAGTATATATCCAATAAAAAAAAAGAAAAGAAAAGCTCACCCTTGAGCTCTGGTTAAGCTAAATGCCAGCCAAGTCAATGCTGAGTCCTCGCTATGCAAAACCTTGAGCCATAGGGGCCTGAGTTGATATCTGTGGCCTATGTTGCCACTGAAGATCATTTGGATGTGCATGGTTTGTGCTGCAGTCTCAGGCTGTGTTGATGTCTATGTGCTGTGCTGCTTCTAGTGGCCATATTGGTAGGGTTGACCTTTACAGCCACCTGAGGCCACAGTGATATCCAGGTCCATGCTATCACCAAGGGCCATGTCTAGGACCATGGTCCTATTATACTTTGGGTCTGTTATACCTGAGTTCCATGCCTGCATTACCACAAAAGGCTACATGAATGTCTTTGGCCTGTGCTGCCACCAAGGATGCATGCCACCAAGTGTCCATGGCTTGTGTAGCAGCAGAAGGTCTGGTTGATGTCTATGGTCTGTTCAGCCACAGAAGATCATGTTGAAGTCAGCGGCATGTTCATAGTCCATGCTGTCACCAGAAACCATGTGTAAGTTCATGATCTATGCTCTCATTGACTGTGAAGGAAGCTACTTTTGCCATGGTATTGACAACTTGCAGATTTACAATGGAGAGAGAGGTGGAGAGAGAGAGACAGAGAGAGAGAGAGAGAGAGAGAGAGAGAGAGAGAGAGTCATAAAAATCTCCTTTGACTATCCCTACTCCCATCCCACCCCCAAAAGTAAAAGCCTAGGCAGAAAGCCATTCAAGAGAACTCTTAAAACTATGATAATAATGTTCAAGTGTAGCTCTCCAGGATTTATGGCTTTTAGTAGGGGTGTGAGTGAGGAAGGACTCTATTTCCCTTAAGCCGCTGGCCACTGGGAGTTTCACCATACCCCAGTGAACCAGAGCAACACAAATGAGACCCCCCTCCTCCTTCTCCTTCTCCTCCTCTCCCTTTTTCTTGTTTTTCTTTTTGGGGTGGGGGATGGATCTGGGATTGGGAAGCAGGCCCAGCATAACTGGCAAGTGAGGGTGCTCAAGGATCACAATGTGAAATTCCCACACAATTAATAAAATTATTATTGGGGGAAAAAACTCCATTTCTCACAATAATTCCATAAAGCATCAGGTCTAAAATGTAGCCTCCAGACCTATTTCATAGCTGACTGAGCTGCTAAATTCCTGTCACTATTGGTATTTCCTTTTCCATTTGGCGGATGCTTCTTTGGAGGGTATGCTTTTAGCTGAAAACTCTGAAAAGGAGAAGAAATCGATGATTAAAGTCATATTTGTGCACCAAATCTGCCATGTCCTCAGCCATACCCAGAATGCACCACTTGCCATCTCACTGGACCTGGGGGCAATACCTATAACAGCCATATCATTCAACAGCTGATAGTTGTAATATAAAGGGTCATAAATGAAATGACCTTCGACTCTTTGACTCTCTGTGGTCGATTTTTTGTTGAGGGGAAAATATTTTATGGCTGAATATCTGAATGTTTGATAAAATAATAAAATAAAATAGAAAAAATAAAACAAAATATTTCTGTCCTTCAGTGAGGAAGGAAAAAATAAATGAAGTATGCTGGTATCTCCTCTGGGAAGGTTCACTCTGTGAAACATTCTGATTATACTGGTAATATGGTTAATTCTTTGACCTTCAAGCAGCTAATTTTGGTGAGTAAAAGAAACATAATCATGAACAGAGTTCCCCTCCACGCACAGTCCTGGCTTAATGAGCGACAAGATGGGGAATGGAAGGTATGTTTCTCCACAAACCTTTTATTCTGAGTTGTGTATCTTTTGGATTCCCTGTGCGGGACCTAGTCTGATGAGCAGACTTAGCTAAGTGGCGAGTGTGGCACTATGGAGGGACTTGAGCAGCCACACGGCTTTGCTGATGTGGAGTGAAGAAAGGCTCCTGGAGACACGGTTGTCTAACGTGCATCATTCCATGGCGACTTTTCCACTGCCCTCCCCATCATCCTGTCCTGAACTTTGAGCATGATGCTTGAAGCACTGGCAAAGGAGTCACATTCATGAAAGGGAAAATTAACAAGGGACACTTAACAAGAGCTGTGCAATCTCAGATGAACTGCAGTGCTGGCTTCAATAATCTGCATGAAGGAAATGCTGGAAGGGTATCTGTAGTGATATAGTTATAGACCTGTCACATAAGGTTCCAATGTCACAGAGCAATAGAATTTGGAAGGACTCAGAAGTTGAGTAAAAATGTCCTGAATATTATTCTTTGAACTTGAGTACATCCAGCTCACCCTGTTTTTTATTTGATGTATGATCTCCCTTTCCTCAGTTACACACACACACACACACACACACACACACACACACACACACCAAAAACAGGAAAGAGTCCATTTGCCCATTTGCTACTAGCTTTATAAGCACAAATTTCAAACAAGAAGCAATTGCTAATTGGAAGTTGCCACAGAAATACACCTTTCTGGTAGAAACCTTGCATGGTCAACAGTACTAAGCTAGTTCTTGTGAACTCCAGAGCTTATGTGTATGTGGAAAATAGGATCAGCCATGAGTAAAAGACCAGAAGGAAGGACAGTGTTGGCAAAGGTCTCAATGCTACTTGCCACTCATGGGAAGAGCTACCTGAGCTCAGAGGGCTGTAGAACCTTAGAACAGCATGGCCAGCATTTGAGCACATTCCCAAGGCTTTGCATCACACACCCAAGATGGTGGCCCTTACTCATTGGTGTTCTCTGCCAGCCACAGATCCAATGAATGTGTGCTTCCCTGGTTACCTTATCTGCTTTCTCCCAGGAGGATTACTCATATGTACCCTCTGGCCGTGCCAGCAATGCCATAGAGAGCCTCTGCCTGCCTTGCAGGACAGATAATCTCTAAGCAAGGGTCACAAAAGGCACCCACTCTTTAGCAAATCCCTGGAAATTAGACATGGCGTGGTCTTCACACATCTTGAGTACTCAGTACTCACATTTTGTATATGCAAAATTATAGGGACAGGAAAACTGAGGAGAAAAGGACTAGATTGCATTAAAATTGCTCTCAGAGCACTATATGATGGCAGGTATTTTTGACATCACATTTCAGATGGAAGATGCACACAGTGTCAGCTAACTTGTCTGGAGTTTCATCATAGTTGAATGTAGGCAGAAATCCTCCATGTTGGCCTGTGCCTTCAATGGAAGCTTCAAGGAGCCAGAGGCAGGCAGATAGGCAGATCTCTTTGAGTTCAATTGTATACATTAAGTTCTGGGATATATATATATATATATATATATATATATATATATATATATACATATATAGATTCTGTCTCAAAAGAGATGGGGGATGATAGACTTAGGGTGCTTGCTGATCACCTTAACATGTGCAGGACCAAATTTTCCAATTAGTCAAATGTCACTGATGAAGCACTAGGAATGCCAAGCCCTAATCATGAGGCCTTTGCATTTGGCTGGTTGGTTGGCAGTTTAACTGGTTGGATGCTGCTCTCTGTGATTTTCTGTAATTCTTCTTTAGTCCTTTAGGGCTTTCCCATATAACTACAGAGGAACTGACTTAAGACAAATTTGATGAACATATGTAGTACATGTTTTTACATAAATGTACTCTCACATAATCTGTTTCAAAATCTAGCCTGAATCCCCTCCCTCACCAGGCCTTTCTTCTCCATCCACCACAAGTGAGTCTGTTCTGACTGGGTTTCCTCTCTGTGCACTGTGATTCTGAGGCTATTCTCAGACTGCAATATGAAGCATGCTATAGGGTCCCCCATGTTTATTTCTTGTTTCTTAGGATAATGCATTCTCCTACCCTTTAAAATCCAAGACTAGAGTAGCACTAGTGTGGATGCATTTCTCCAAGTTCATAATTATTTATGGGAAAATGGCAAATAGCATATGAATTTCTTCTTTAAACCTGCCAAAATTCTGTAAAATAGAGTTTTAAGGTAATACTATTTTGAGATAAGACTCTTGAGGAAATTTTTGAATTTTCAAACTGTATCTAAGTTGGACGAGAGGAATGGCTGGCTCATTGGGGAAAAGCACTTGTTGTACAAGCATGAGCACCTGAGTTCAAATCTCTTGAATGCACATTCAAAAGTAGGATGCATAGCACATGCATTTGAGATCTCTCAGATTCCATGAGGATATAAGGCAAGGAAACAGGAGAATCTTGGGAAGCTTTTGGGCCAACTCTCCTGATATATGTAAAAAGCAACCCAAAATAAAGAAGAACCAATAAAGCCATCCACATGTGATCAGCACACATTATCATTATCAGACCATTATCTCTGACATTCATACATGCAGCCCGAAACATGCATGCCCCCTTTTCCCTAATTCTTACTAATTCTCACAAGCATCAGAAGAGTTGTCAGTGTAAAGTGGAAATGATTGTCTTTTCACTTGCCATAGGAGAAGGCTTGGTGAATCAATGAGAGAAAAGATAGAAAAACAGAGAAAAATCTCTAGAGAAAAGGATTTTTGCAAAAAGGAGTGAGATAGTTAGAAAGGTGTAAGATAGGTGTGGAAGCTCTAGGAATTTGCCTTTTACAGACATACAGAAGAAAAATAATCAAGGAAAACTCATAAAGTTCAAGAACCTACTTAGAGGCCTATGAGTCTCAGGGTACATATAAGACCAAGAAGGTTCAGAAAGTTGCAAGATGCTTAATGCCACACTGCCCAGCCAGGCTATGCAAACAATCAAAAATTGGTAGGATAGGGGAGACTCTTCATAGGAACTGCCTGAAAGTAGGACATCTCTTGTGAGACTAGGCCCATACTGTGTTTGAGCACCATGTTTCAGTCATCAGAATTGCTTTATGTGCATAAGACCTCATGCATGCTGTTGGAAGTAACCCTAACATTCATTAGTTCATCAAGTTAGAATCATTCTTTGGTTTATTGTCAATGGCCTGTCTGAGATGAACAAATATTTATTTCTGTGTCTCTAGCACAAGTCATTAAATGGTGGTATTTGACCTCAGGATTCATCTGAATTCAATAGCAGTTGTCAAAAGTCAAAAGTACTGTGCAGCCATGGCATACAAATTAGTAAGCTATAGCCCTGCACATGTTATTAGGGACATAATATAGTGCCTCTTGCATTTGGCACAGCCTTAGGCAAAATGCAGGAAATATATTTTATAGAAGAAAAGTGTTAAAAGGCAGAAAGATTAACTACTAGCTATATAAGAAATGAGATCACAAGCAAAGTACAACACCTGTCGCAATGGGTTGAGAATATCAACCTCATAGGAAGTACCCTGGTCATGTGCTAGCCCTGGAAGGGTAACCTTTGTGTGGCTTCCTCTAGAAGAAATTTGTAAAATAATAATAACCCAGTATTACATGTGGTGGCTCATCAGGAACCAGTCAGTACAGTTTACAAGTGTCCAGGTATTGGTTGGCATGTATCCTTAGGCACTAAGTCTGCAGCCCAAATGGATGTGCACTGCATCCCTGCAACACCGATAAGCAAATACCACTTTCTAAATATTGACAATGAGACTACTTGCCAAACCCAGAACAATATCTCTTGTCTGTGGTGATACTAAATAGAAACCAATGTATTATGGCCCTTCAAAAGGAGTATGGCAGCCGAGACAGACAGCCGAGGCATTATTTGCTGGTAATAAAAGATCATGTATAGTAAACACAAGCAAGAGAATACGTATGTTTCAGTTCTCTGAATAGCAAACTGGAAGCTTGTGACTTCAGGGAATAAAATATCTTATTTTAGTACCTACCAACGTAGGACATGGTCCTGGCTTACAAGTCCTGGGTTATTATTGTCCTTAACTCAGATCAATCTGCTGTCCAAAATTTGCTTTTTCTTGCTGGGTTGCATGGTATTTCATCATAATGGGAACCCAGTCTCACTACAGGGCATCTAAGGACATTTTCCATATGACTGTTCACATCAACCACAACAGAATAATGGACTGAGAATAAACTGGCTTGAGAAAAACAAGAAATAGTAAATTCATACCATTGAAGATTCATAGTGAAAGCTTGCGCGCAACTGGACTTACTAGGTGGTATAATTTGCCTTTGGTGTCTTTGATTTCTCAGTTTTGGGTTGTTCTCACAGCCCCCAGGCAAATTCGGACCTTGTGGGAAAAACAATAAGGTACTTCCCCTTGAGTATATGCAAGTTTCCAGTAATATCAGTCACAAATTAAGAGCTGGAATACTCCAGTAGTGAGTGAATGCTGCACAGTAGTTTGCATAGGTGGTGTCGTAGTCAGGGTTTCCATTGCTGTGAGGAGGGACCATGACCAAGGCAATTCTTACATAAGGGACAGCATTTAATTGAGGTTGGCTTACATATTTAGAGATTCATTCCATTAGCAGCAAGGCAGTGTCCAGGCAGGCATGGTGCTGGAGATAGAGCTAAGAGTTTTACATCTTGTTCTGAAGGGAACCAGAAGACTGTCTTCCAAGCAGTTTGAAGGGTCTCAAAGCCAACCCCCACAGAGGTGTACTTTCTCCAACAAGGCTATACCTCCTGCTAGTGCAACTCCTTGGGCCAAGTATACTTAAACCACCACAGGTAGAAATTCCATGGCAAAAGAATGAGCTCAACTTTATGACTAAAGCCATAGAGTCTTAAAGACATTATGAATTAAATGTTGATAATTGGATTATAATAAGTGAAGAATAAACTTCAGCTTTTGGTTAGGATATGGAATGATAGGTATTAAAAACTGCCTTACAGATAGCATAAACTACAGATTCATAGCTTCAGTTTGTTGGATGAAAGACACTAGTCCCTGGTTTTCTGCTTGGCAGAATCAACGTGATAGAGGAAGTTACCACAATGGAGGTAGCTACTGTTTGCCCTTTAGAGGTTAGTCTCAGTGTAAGCTGTAATGTCTGAGTTCATTGCTGGTATCCAGGAGTCATCCAAACACAGGTAAATATAAGTGCATATATAACAAAATATAGTCTTAATATTTCCCCTCAATATATACTTATCTGGTGTTTCATTTCTTCTCAAAATTTGGATTTCCCGCTGATAAAATTTCCTTTTCTCCAGCATACTTTATTATCACTTCTTAAAATGCCAAGATAGTAATGCACTGTATACTTTTTCAGTTGTTTCATGTACTTAGTAGAATGTATGGTTACTAAAAATTAAATAAATAAACCATAAAAAGAAAAAATAAAGGATGAAAGGATTAAGAGGACAAGAGCCTGAAGAAGAGGGTAGGATTTACCAAATCCTCAATAAGTACACTAAGTGTAGGAATAAACATTGAAATTAATAAGCAGTGACTATCAGGCTGAATTTAAATGGTAATATGCAAGTATTTGTTTTGTTTTGTTTTGTTTTCAGTTCTTAAGTTCTTTATTACTGTGAACCCAAAGCTGCTGGTAACCAGAACAATCCAGTAAGACTGGGAAAGAAGCAGTTTTAAAGTAAAATACACAGAAGATACTAAATCCAAATAAAGGCTTTAAAAAATGATCCAGACAGGGGATTTGTTGTTAAGAAATCCTCTTGTGACCTGGGTACATTGTGCAAAGCCACGGGTTTGCAAACTAGTACAAGGGCTAAGAGAAGACATCTTGGCTTTGGCTAAATAGTAGCTGTGGTGCAGAGGCCGTGGGAAGGGATGGGGGCAGACACTGATGGTCAGAAGCTGGTACCACACGCTCCAGCTGGGCAGTGACTGGTTGCTTTAGGGGCAGCCAGGCCTTTCCAGTGTCACCTGCAGCACTGACCAGAGTGGGGCCACATAGGAGGGAGTGGCTGGGTCCCCAGACGGACAGCTCATGATGCTGACAATTTGTTCAGTGACTGACAAAATGATAAATGTATTTCAAGTGTAAAGTTGTAAAATAATGAAAATAAATAAAAAATGTTTTATATGAAAACTACAAGCTACTCCTACAAGTTACACATAAGAAAGTTGGTCTCTAAAAAGCTAAATATTGAAGAAAAAGAAAAGTTAGTGACAAACTCCATCTTGAGTCTCCCTTTTCTCTAAGATAAGAAGTGGGCTCAGAATGAAAAGCTCTTTGTAGTGCGCTTGTAAGCGATGTAAGTGGCAATCATTTGATGATAAACATGAGAAAGTTCAAAAGACATGTTAGGGTAATACAACAGAAAAAATGGCTGAGTCAAATTTTATTGGTTAATGATCTGCTAAAGCATCCTAGACTTCATTGTGAGAAAAAGTTATTCCAATTGTGCAACCTTCATACTCAAGTATTTTTTTTTTAAATTGGCATCCTACTTACTCCCAGCTATTCTTATTTCCGAATATAAAGAGCTACAAATTAAACAATAAGAACATTGGATTTCTCTACCATCACATCAGCACTGAGTTGTAGACATATAAGAGGAGGCAGGAAGGATAAAGTGATTCTCATTCCACATGAGTTGGCAAGTCAGTATTGCACCTTAAATGACAAATTTAACAATACTTAATAATGTTGGGGTCATGCCTGTCTTAAAATTAATTTCAGTTCTTTAGAGAAATATCCCATGCTACTTCAGTGGGTATGAAGTAGGATGTGTATTACAAATTTTCTCTCAAGGATGACTAACTGTAAGCTTGTAAATCTATCAGTTAAATAGATATATCAACAAATCATAGAATAGACTTGTAGAATTGAAGTATCAAATAGGTGTATGTGTATTAATGTGAAGGAACCTTGAAGACATCATTTTGGATGATAATGTGTTATTTGGAGAATTGGACCTAGAGATAGCACCATTCACAGGAAATCAGTCGGAAAGCATATTGCACTGTACAGTTTTTAAGGACATACACTTTGCATTGGAATACTAGCCTTTCCTAGAGATTTATCTTCACTTCATTGTGGCATGTTTTCCTTTAATATTGGAGTATTCTGAATCTGTATGTTTTTACTTTAAAAAAATCTATATTTACATTAAAATGGTCATTTTGCTAAAAATCCTAAAACAAAATCAATTGAATGAGCAATACTGTCCAAATTTTGGGTACATCATTTTAATGTCTGATTTTATTTGAGACAGGTGGAATCTCATATCTTTGCATTTAATCCATAGTGGTGTTGTTTTTACTTAAAATTAGAAAGAAATTTTCCTTTATGTGCCACTGATGCAAGAAAAGTAAGGTTGTTGAAGACACCTGGAAAATTAGCAAGAATTCTAAGAGCCCTGACTCTGAGTTCAGAAAGCTGTTACCTTTGGAAGGTATAAGATAGAGAAAGCTCACAGCACAGAAGCTGACTGCCTACCCAGACTCTCCCCTCCACAGGAACCTACATTTCTGCCTGCTCTAGGCCAGTGTGCTTGGAAGGCCAGTGTGCTTGGAGGACTGTAGATCATAAAGTTTATTTTATAACCTATGCAACATAAACACTAGATACATTATATATACACACACGAGTCTGTGTGTGTAATAGTGTAGTTCTATAATTATTTAAATAGATTTGTTTGTGTGATATTTATATATGGAGAGAGAGAGAGAGAGAGAGAGAGAGAGAGAGAGAGAGAGAGAGAGAGAGGGAGAGGGAGAGGGAGAGGGAGAGGGAGAGGTAATGTAGATATAATCTTTTAAGATAATAATTATGTTTCCTTTGGGTTAGAATACTGCCATATGTATACACACACACACACACACACACACACACACACAAACACAAACACATACACACTCAGAAGCAGGGCAAGGCTTAGAAAGATCACCTCCATGACCTGGTAGTTCTCCCCTAAATTCACCTATTAGACTTGTGCAGTGGTATTAGAAAGTGAGGCCTTTGGGAAGTAATAGTATTATAAGGCTGAAATCTTCAGGGATAAGATTAGCATCTTTCTGGGAGAAAAACAGAAGACTACTCAGCACTTTTACACCAGTGGGGTTACAAGGAGAAGTTGGTACTCTACAATGGGAAAGAGTCATCACCAGAACTTGGTGATGCAACACTGTGAAACCACATTTCTGTAGAGCCTGTGGCAGAGTGAGGATCAAGTGTTTGTTCTTTTACTGGATACATAGATGACGGTGGTTCATTTTAGCAACCAACACTGACTAAGAGAACTTCAGATGTGATTGCATAGTTTATTTAGTCTAAAAATATGTTTGAAAAAAGTTCACCTATATGTCAACCTTTGCTAACTGTGAATAGTATGTACTTGGTGAATAGTAAATCATTTCCTATATGTAAGAGTTCCATAACAAATAAACATTTTAGGAGGACTATTGAACAAAAAACTGAATCTATCTGTATAGCATGTCTACCTGTGCTCTCAAGATATCAATTTTTGTTGTTTTGCTTCACATATAGGAAGTTTGACCTTAGGAAACATTGTAGATCTATAGTTATTCAAATAGATATTCAAATGAGTTAATTAAGAAAGAAGAGTATGCATGCATGATTAAATGCATAAGGAATCTTTTACACATTACCATGTTTACCTTAAATCTTTTAAGGGAACAATTGTGTTTTCTGAGAGTAGAATATTAATATATATTTTCATTGTATTACTTATTGTGATATTGGTTTTTAAATGCAAACTTTTGAAATAATGCTTATTAGTAGTCATTACATACTTCATATATTTACAATTCAAAATTGGTGTGGCAATCCATTATTTTGCATTGTTATGGATAACAATATTCCTATTTATTAGGTAGTGTCTATATTACTAGTATACTATAACATTATAGGGAAACAGAGATGTAGTATGAGTTCCATACTGTAGATGCAGTATGCTTAAGGCCACATAACAAGTTCAGCTATTTATTTAAATGCCAAATAAATTTTCATTTGAATCTAATCCTATAGCTTTATTTGAATTTTTTTCAAAATGTAGGAAGTAAGGGATCACTTCCATTGACCTGAATATCAGGATTATCAGCCATTCTAAGCCACAAGTTTATGTGGGGGCCAGGCAGGCAAAGTGTTCATGCCTGTATGTACCTGTCTGTGTATGGTAAACCATTCCATTTTCTGAGACTGTCAAAGGGTGCTACCTTTCCTAAGTGTTTTTGCCACACTTCAGACCAAAGGAAGTGCATTCTGCTGACAGTATGTTTCAATGTCTACGGGACAGACAATTGTTCTATTACATAGCAACCAAGGTGTTTCTGTAATTTAACCCATTTAACTTAGTTAAATCTCATTCATTAGCCTTCAAATGGAAGGTAGCAGAGATAACAGTTTTCTCATGATTCTGTTACCTGAAACCCAAGGTGATGCAATACTGTGTGTTTATCACATGCATTCTAAATTGTTAAGTTTTAGTGTTTTATAGCATCTGTCTTCATCTATTGGCTCTGCTGGCTTTTCCCCATGGAACGATGCCTTGTTTCCATGTTTAGCATCAAAGGAAGCCAGTATGTGTGGAACAACAATTGCGTATCAGACTTTTGTCCTGATTCTTTATTGACTACACACACACACACACACACACACACACACACACACACATTTTAAATTAATTGGGATAAGCATTCATAAATATCAAGCTTGAACTTGTGTATGTATTTGGTTTGTCTTCCAACTTGGAACCAGCAGTTACACAGACAACAAAACAAAACAAAACACAACAAAACAAAACTCTCTGCCAAAAATCCCTGAATATGTTACTCTTGTATTACCCAAATAGTACAGAATAAAGAACGGTTTTAGTGTTCATGAGCATGGAGCTATACATTCAGGGATCTAGCAGTTCCCCTGGTGGTTTGTTCTGAGAACTCTCCAGGCCAGGCAGAGTTCCCTCACAGTAGACACAGGATACTCACAGCTGTGGAAAGTCCCTTGATGTCACTGGAACATACACCGGAGTGAGTCTGTCCCTGGATATAAATATAAAATGCTTCACTCATTTCAACCACTGAGCCTGACCTCAATTATCAGTGCTACCTTGGCTGGGGGCAGAGGGTAAGGAAGAGGACCATCCTAACCAGCTGATTCTTTGACAGGTGTGGGTGGGGCATGCTTACCCTAGGCAGGCACTAAGCCCTGGTAAAGCCATACTGGCTTCTGTGGCCTGGAGAGCAAGTTCCAGGCTCTTCTGTGGCTGGATTTTCTTGAACATAATTACTCCTTATAAAAGTATGCCATCTCAATATTTACAGTGTAAAATAGAAAAGAAAAAAGAAATTTATAATTTTTACCAAGTAGCATAATCACTTTAGAACTTTGGTAAAGATCTTGTGGTCTTTTCTACCATTTAAAAATGTTTTTCTTTTGCTCCCGACATTCATTTCATATAGAACATAGAAAAGGAAAATGGCTGTACTATTTCTAGAATAGTCATATAAGTTTAATCAGGACAATTTGAGAAATTAGTGATACTATATAAAACTATATATACTATAACTATAACTTTCAGTTTTTATGTACTAATGAAAGATATTGAGGTACCAGAGTAAAATCTTCAAAATCGATTTTCCAAACTTAAAAGTTCATTCTACAAATTAAAGTAATTTATGTATTTCACAGTAGAAAAAAATATTTCTTTGTAGTTGCATTCTATAATCAATTTGAAAGGCTTAACAGTTTACACTTATTCTCCTAGTAGACATTATATTATAAATGAAATTTAGTCATTGAAACAGCTGAAAACTTCAATCAAATCTATACAAAATAAATGATCGTCTCTCTCCTAGTATATTTTATATAAAATAGATATTTTAGCCCAGAACTCCTCACAAGCATTAACTTTTCATTTTAGCTAAATGAGTCTTCAATAAATACTTTTATAAGTCAACCTTAGGGACACAAATTGTTCATTTTTTATCTGAAAGCTTCAACAAACCTAATATTAAATAAAAGGATTCTTTTATATTTTGTATAAAATAGAATATAAATTGATCTAATGCAAGTAAGGAAGTTCATTAAAAGTCTTAGCAATTTTACATAATGCAAAACACTGTTCGCCAATCTCAGATGATGTATTTTGCAGTTTATTCTTTCATCTTTATATTTGTTTGCTCCACTTTTGTATTTATAAGGATATAATTCCAGACCTCTTTTTTTGTATTTTATTTTCAATTATTAACTGTTCGTTCACTAAATATATAGATCTACCTGTCTAATTACTAACAGATGAAAGGTAAATAAAATGCCTGGGACTTCTCTGAAAAATAAATGTCTTTTATTGAAGGACAGTTGATTCTTCTTGTACAATAATGCCTTAATTCTGTGTTTACATGGTAGCATTAGCTGCCACATAGACACTTTGAAGGAGAGATTAGAAGCTCCTGGTCAACCTGGTCTAGAAACAGACTGTCTTTAAAAAAAAAAAAGCAACAAGAAAGTGAAATATTTAACCAGTCAATGGCTAACAGTTTGACAATCTTTTTAATCTATTCAAAGAACCAACTCTAGGCTAAAAAAAGGAAACAGAGGAGAGAATGAGGAACGGGTCTGTGAGAAATAGGACACACGAGCCCAGAAATGGGAGCAAGAGAAGAATACATAAGCTGGGGAAGCAGAAAGGAGGTTATACAAGAAGCCCAAGGTCACCAAAGTGGGCAGAGAAGTAGGGAAAGGAGAGTTAACAGAAGTCATTTCTTAGGGTGCCACAAGAAAACTTAATGCTATGCATACTGCTTTAAAAAAAAATAAACTCTTTGAGAAGAGTTAATGGAGACAAGAGGTGCAAATGAAGTAGTTAGCGCTTCCACTTGCAGTATTTATGGTTTTAGTATTGGCCAATTGTTGCATCATAAGCGAGAAGGTGATGGCTCTGGGTATCACTTGTGGTGCATTTTTCTGCTTGGCTGTCATGTCCTCAGTGTTCGGGCACCATCTTGGAGGCACCACTGGGCAAGAGTTTTCCAGGACTTTGGGCTCCTGAATGTTATGAGTTTGAGAGCAGGCTGCTGTCCTGCTTGTCTTTGGGTTTCCCCATATTTAGCTAAATAGTTTTAAAGTAATCTCTCTGTCTCCCCTCACGGAACAGTACAGAGAGTCTCCAGGATGAGGAAGTAAAGTTTGTTATCTGATCTTACCTGTTCTCCATCTCACAGTTAATGAGCTGGACATAACAGGATCTGCCCTCCTTCTTTTCCTGGGAGCTCAGTGTCCTCTTTTAACAAAATGCTACAGCCAAGTCAGTCAGACTTTGTTAAAGCATGAAATGGGAGAATTAAGGACATTTGTCTCCTTGATAACCAGCCTTATTTTAATTTGATTATCTTCCTCTGACCATAAAGTGCCAATTTTGCTCATCAGAATCGAAATTGACTTTCTTCTTTCTACATTCCTAATAGAACAGTCGCAATTGTGGTTTCTGTCTCTGATTCTCTGATGACCCAGGCTGAGTGAGGTGAAAGTCAGGTATAGATAAGTGCAATAGAGATAAGCATATTCACAGATTTCCAAAATATTACCTTGTAATATATTAGTTCCGGACTAATTACTGCTCAAAATGTTTCATATGATTATTGCTATCTGATAATATTTACAGGTTGAATTGTAACAGGTTTTTTTTTTCAATCTTTTCACACCATACATGAGAACACACAGGTTTTCATGACATCTTTGTGAACAACATCACTTTCAAAGTCTTGTTCATTTAATAATCAATGACTAGCCAAGGAATAGTAAGTAAATTGTCCTTTGTATCCTAGTGTCTCTAACCCTTCAAGTGGCTAAGCCTGAACTGATGAGATGCACAACTTAATAACTTGACTGTTAATTAAGTCTAGGGACGCAATGTGACAAAGCCATATGCACAAATAAAACTAAAACTTTAATTAATGAGATCAAGGCACATCCATGTTGTCTTTTATACCAGGATTCTATCTGAGCTATTTCATAGTATGGCAAACTTTTAGGTGTGTTTAGCGCTGAAACTTCCGATTGTTTTCTGTTTCACATTTTAAATATTATAAAGTGCTATCTGTCAGATCTCCCAGGGAGAGTAAATAAACAGTATTAGTCTAAATTGGTATTCTGCCCCTACATACGTTCTTTCTGAGATGGTCTAAGAATTTCCTAACATCCTTAAATTGATATTTTCCTCTGCTAATCAAAAATGTAGATATAAGTCTTGTGCTTGTATGGATATAAAATGATAATTCCATTATAGCATTGGCCTCTTGGTGGCCCACCAGAACTTGAGGATAATAGCTTCTTCCTGAAGACATCAGACATCTCAGCTGCAATATATAAAGAAAACGTGCGGAAGCTGAGCTGGATGCTTTCTCCTTGCTGTCTACTTTTCAAAGTACCATAAGGTATTCATTCAGCAGGTTGCTGGGGGAAAGAAGCCACCAACGGTCTTACAGCTCTGTGAACCTGTGAATTTAAAAACCAAAAGTCCACATACGATGTGCCCACTGGAGCCAGCCCACCTAGCACCAAAAAGACATCTGCATGCACATGGTGACACAGAAAGCCATGTTCAATTCCAGGGGTCACACAACAAGATGGACGTAGACGTAGATGTGAAAAAATAGAACTGAGGAAAAGATCAGAAGTAGATAGAGGAAGGAAAGAGATAGGAAAGAATAAAAGGTGGCAGTAGCTGGTACCCATAGTGGATTCGTATGAAACTGTCAGAGAACAAAGTAGTTAAAATTTTTAAGTCTTTAAAAATTGCAAAAAAAAAAATTGCAAAGGATTGTAAAAGAGGGAGAAAAAATGTTCTGCTCCTTGTAAAAGATTCTTTATCCAATAGTTGGAAGGTGGCAACCGGTTAATGAATGATAACAACAGTACCAGGCTTACACTTTTCCACTATGAAATCTTTTTAACAAATCTGTTTAAATTTAGAACCTGGTATAATGACATTATATCAAGGATCAGAGTAAAGAAAGGGAAGTTGGGTAAAAGGGGTTTTAATTTTGAACTTACAATGCAAAACACAAGAAGGAAAAAGTCTAGAACTGTGAGATTACCACATGTTAACATCTCTAACCAGCCACAGAAAATTGAGCGTGGGCTGGTAATAGACGAGTCAGGGATCCGTGGGCAGGGTTCTAGGGAAAGGAAAATCCAGTTCTGTTTTTCTTTTAGAGTAGGGGTCTCCAAAATCAGATCCAGGTTTTCTAATAAATGAAACGTTTTATCCTTTGCAAATCAGGCAAGAAGACCCATGGGGTTTACCCATGAGAAGCAGGCAGCCCTGCCAAAATTCCGACCAGCTCTGCATACTTTCTGGGCATCTGCCGAGGACCAGGGCTGATGCCAAGTGTTCTGCGGCACAGAGTTGAGTAAGTTATGGTCATTGCTCTCATATTCAGTGCTGAAAGCAGGACCGCATTCAAAGCAACCGGATCCCAAAGCCGGCTGTGATAAGTGTTATCTTAGATCCCTGGAGGAGACAGGTCACACGACTGGAATAGCATGAAGTCAGGCCTGTGGCTGAGGGCATGCTGTTATTTAGGAACCCTATCAGGTTCATCTCACCACTTGGCAATGACCCCCCCCCCAACCCCATCCCTGCAGTTTCTTGTCCTGAGTGTGCTGGGTCAGGGCATTTCCATTAGCCTCTCCTGGAGTCTACTGTTAAGGCTGCCGGTGTTTGAGGGTGCCTAATGAGAGGGAAGGAAAGATTGGTCCCATTTTCTTGGCAAAGTTTCTAAGCTCACTGGCACTGTGAAGAAATGGTGCGTTTGGAGGTATCCTTCTTTTCTTCTCTCCTAACATGTCACGAGAGGTGCCAAACGCTGGAGGCCCAGTATTTTATCCATCCAGAAAGTGAATGAAGCTGAAAATATCTTCTTAATCTCATTTGGTTTTGCCCCAGTTGTTTGCCTGCCTTTTTTTTTTCTATCTGGAACTGGTTAGTGCCAGCAGACAGGGACCCCCGCTTTAACACTTGATCTCTTAGAACACTGACCAGACGCTCCAGCTAATGAAACAGCTCAGTTCCCTCGTACTGAGCTCAGCCTCGATGCTGTGCCCATTTCCAAAGTGGCTGCCAAGTTTTCCAAAGGGCCTTTAAGCCTGGATTTAAAGCTGAAAGGAAAGAAATAAGACCTTTCTCTACCCGATAGTCTATCATTTTCGAGTTGGTTTAAAATACTAAGCTTAAGGGAGACATTAATTTGGATGGTAAAAGGAACAAAGGCTTAACAGGAAGTCAGAGATCTGACCTGGACACTGCCCATAATCTCTGGTAACTTCGGCTTCTTCTGAGAACTGTTCTTTTTGAGGGACCTAGCCCCTTATTTACGTATTCTTTGCACTCTCTGCAACAAGAACAATCATGATCTACAGATTTATTGTTTATAAAGGATTGATTCTATACAACGCAAAGATAAGCCCACCCTTTCAATGTCACAGTGCCGTGACCAAGACCTATTTAAACAGAAGGCAAACTGAAGCCGAGGAGCGCTCCACCCAAGACTCGCTCTAAGGCAGGACTGACCTCTATGGCTGACTATCCTATGAGTCAGATGCCTGCGGTGTAACTGAGACGCGAAAGAAGCACTGTGGCTTTGGAACGGGCAGCTCTCTGATCTGAAGGGATCCAAAGAAGCCACAAGTTTGGGCTTCTGCTCCGGGTTTTCACTGTGAGCAGAGTTCAAGGAAAGCTTCCTGCTTCTTTGCCCTTCAGTCTTCACTGCTCCCGGTCACCCACTGGCTCCTGTCACCTCTCAATAGCGATAGTGAATCAACTCAGGAAGAAAACACGGAGTTGGCGTGGCGGCTCGCGTCTTGCTAATCTAATCAACTCTCGGCTGTGTCCATGAAGGTTCGGGTGACCCACACCTCATACCACAGTAGCCTCCCTGGCTTTCTAAGCCTGGTAACACATGCCTTTGTGTTTTGACTCCACCATCCCGTTTTTCTCTTCGTGACTTCTACAGCTGATCAATAATCAAGTCCAAGAGACACCCTGCTCCTGCGATAGATATAACCAGATGAAATTTATATCTCTAAGTAAATCGTATCATTTACTTAGACAAAGACGTTAGCATTTTTCATTGAGTTGGGAAGATGCAGGCTCTCATGGAGCATAGGCTGACCTTGAACTCACTAAGGTCTATGTAAGGTTGGCCTCCAGTTCCAAATGCTCCTGCCTTTACCTTCTAAATGCTGGGATTAGATTAGAAGTGTGTTCCACAATACCTGGCATCCTTTATTACATGCTCTCTGAACTATTTCATAGGCTTGCACTCCTTTTTATACACTTGACATTTCTGAAGTTCAGACAAACTCTCTCCTGTTGCCTTTTAAACACCGGTGCCCAAAATGCTCTGCAATCTGACATCAACCATTCTGGGTATATTGTTTTCCCACTGTGTGAACTATGTTATTATTATCCAAACTTGCCCCCACATACACACATGCCTTTCAAACATGGATAACTTAGTGCTGCTGTCCTAATTCTCCATGGTTCATTCAAACCCAACTCCATTGTCAGAGACACACCTTAAATGCTAGATCCCCCGTTACATGTTGACTAGGCAGGATATCTTTTCGTTTTCTGACTTTTTTTTTTTTTTTTTTTTTTTTTTTTTTTTTGCTGTCGTTTCTTCCTGGGAAAAGGCACTCATATTATCTTACTTAATTCAAACAGTTCTATACTTCTGGTAGAGGCTCAGAAATGAGGATCCTACTTTGCTCTAGGGCTTGATCATTGGTGGATAAGAGGCAACTGATCTAGGCCAAAAAGAAAATCATCAACAACACTCAGCCAGGTTGAGAAAACAGGCAGGTCGGTGCGGTGGCCAGGCAGCTCTGTCGAGCTCCTTTTAAGCTTCACATTTGTGTGTGGAAGCACATTTCTGGTGTCATATTTCTCATCCTGGCTTGCCTGGCAATGTGCGTCACTGGGGAGCTCAACACAAGGAAAAAACCCTCAATAGCAACATGGATGCAATGACATGACAGAGGAGCATCTCAGAGAAAATCAGTCACAAAGGAGAAAGGCAGGATTCCACGGCTGCCTTAGACCCTGCATGTATGCTTCATTCTTCGATTTCATGTAAGCAGCTGCCAGCTGTAGCATGGCTACCCTTCACTGACTTTCATACAAAAACTGGTTCATGGCAATCTTAAAATTCCATACCTAGGTGGAGCTTTAAAAAAAAAATGTAACTCAGAGTAAGAAAGCAGTTTTTACCAAAGTACAAATTTCACTTAGCCACTGAACCATTATAAAATCTCTTTATTCTGATATTTAGCATGCACCATGTCTACTGTTATATTAAGCATAATTATTGACTTAGTCAAGGATTCAGCAGGCCGAGATACCTATGTTTGAGTAGTATTAACCTTACAATGATAAAGGATGATTGGTTCTCTCCAAACCTAAACCCAGCCCTTGCTTGCCTAAGATAAAATAATATCAGGTAAAGTATTGAGATAAAGTAATACACATAGGACTTTTCTGCCCGTCACCAAAGCACGAACTCTATCTAGAGGACATAGACCCTCAAACTTGCCTGTTCGTGACATAGCACATAAGCTAAAATCAACTTAAAATTTTCAGTCAGTGCCTAAACTAAATTGAACGAATGCAGCCTCATGGTGTTTCATAGCTCTTCCCCACGTATGTGTTTTCATTACAGTCCCCGTGGGCTTTCTGATCTACCCTTGCCAGGTAGGATTCTTCTTGCAAAAGAATTAATTTGTTCCATGCATTCCTAATAATCATTCAACCCCCACAGGAGAAGAAACTGGATTCCCAGTCCAAATACCCAGGCTTTTGGACACAAAGTGAGCACACTGTGCCCAGCCAGCCCTCAGAGCAGGGACATCGTGTGCCTCAGGTCAAAGCCTGGCCCTCTGTCCCAGCAGCTGCATTCTGAGGATGAGGAGCAGGGGACATGGCCACCTGGTGCTTAGCTGCCCCTTCCACCTGACAGGAAGATGGTTTAAACTTTCTCTTGCACAATGTGCTGGAGGTGGAAGAGGGAAGGAGACACAAAGAATCGGGCAGGTTGATTTCATCAGCCTCGTGGTAGCACCCCAGTGTTTCTTTGAGAAAAGATGTTTGGCAGCTTAGGCCCAGCATGCTCAGACAGATTCCACTTAATAGGACATCTGAGCGGACTCTGGGCTTCTCCTCCCAACCTCACCTCTCCTCTTTCTCCTACCCTCCGGAAAGAAGTTTGTTAATCGGATGGTAAAAGAGGTTTATGGGTTTAATTTCAGCAAACATGAACTTTTCTTCAATAGTTAAGTTCTCCGCAGTTATTGGGAAATAAGCATGCAACACAACTATCTCTCTGTTTAAAAATAACTGGGGTCTGTTTGTTGTTCTTATTGTCCCTTGTATAAGAGTAAAATGCTCATTTTAGGAAATTGGGGGATTTTATTACATACACATACATATGAACCACATAGTCATCTAAGTGTATGTTGACATAAGCAAATTTACTTGAATATGTTACTTAAATATGTATATATACTTAAATATATACTATATACTGTACACATATATGTATGTATGTATATGACTGAAGGCATGCGCTTATATATGTGTATGGGCTATATGCATGGATGTGTGTGCATATCCAGTGGAGACCATAGGTTGCTACCAAGTATTGTTTCTTAAGAATAGGGTGTTTTTTGAAATAGGATCTTTCACTGTGACCTGGGGCTTCCCAGTTAGGCTGGCTGGCCTAGAGATCTACCCATCTCTGCTTCCTCTGTACTGGGATTACACATACACAACAGCATGTTCATATTGTGCATGTTCTGAGAAACCAAACTCAAGTTCTTGTACTTGTACAGCAATAAAGTTAAGAACTGAACTTTCTCCTAACACCTTGAGTATATCTTAGAGACTTTTTAAACATCAGTATACAAAAGAACTCTGGTTATATATGCTCCTGTTATAGTGTCTTGATAAAAAGAAATGAACTTAACTCTACATTTGTGAACACTCAAAATTGATTTCTTGGTTACTACATGCTAATGGTGGCATATTTCCTGCTCATAATCTTTTGGTATAGGTATTCATATGGGAAAAAAAATGAGAGTCAAAGAAAAGAATGTTCTTTCTCTTGTATAAGCAATGGATGAACTTGGATTCACAGACATAGTGAACAGATCCAAGATTAGGATATATGGGAGGTTTGGGGCTTGTAGAGAATGAGGACAGAAAGATAAATTCTGAGGCTACAATTGGCTCATTATAGACTACAATTTACCATTGCCAAAATCCCTCCTTATTAAGCAACCCTCCCCAAGATACTCAGACTTTAATTGAACTGCAGCTTTTTAATTTTCTCTTCCTTTTAATTACAGTCCTAAAGCACTCAGAGACCCATGTGGCTCAGTCCATGAACCACAGTTCAACTGGTGTAGTTACAATTGGTGAAAGTAATTACAGAAAGTTCATTCTTTACTTTGAATGATATAATGACTTTAAGATTGCATCCAAATAAGCAATCTATAGCAACGGTTACAGAATTTTAGAAGATGCTTAATCACATGACAACTATGACATCATTGTCTTAGCCCATTTATTTTGTATACCAATTCACTCTCCTCAGTGATTAGAACCTTTCCTCATTAGAGCAGACAAAATGGCCAAGAGACTAGAGGATTCAGCTGTCTGGGATGACCAAAGGAAGTTAGTACTTGCATAACCTGGAGCAGTCAGTTACTTCTGCTCTATGTCACGGACATTCCTCAAAAGCTTCCTGGACCTGGAAAGCTAGAATCTGTGCCAGCTCATATAAGGAAGACAACCTCTCCCACTGAGAAAGTTGAAAGTTTGAATGGTGAACTGTTTGAGAAGGGACCTGGTTTCCCATCACAAAACCTCACGTTCTGTATTATTGGTTCCTAGTTCCTTGTTTCTGTTGCATCATGGGAAGGATACACATCCAGATTGTGTATGTTTAGCTAACAGCTTAGCTAAAGATACAAGCAAGAGGAGCCCTGTACAAATGCATTTCACACTTAGCTTTACCAGTGGGACTTTGTATTTATAGTTAGACTACTAACATCCTTTCTTGTGGAGTGGTGGCTAAACAATTATTAAATAAATTTTATGAAAGGTAAGTACCAACACATTTTAAAGTAGAAATAACATGTCCAGAGCAATTGGTCAGAAAGGGTTAAGGAAAGAAATAGAGGTTACCGAACTAGGAAGGGGTTCTAGTTCTTATAGAAGAGAGTAAATATCCTTTCTTGTTCTTGTAGAAGAGAGTACATATCGCCAGTTAGCAGCACTTACTGTAATGGGCCTGGGGTGTTTACTATGAACTACATCATATGTCATCATATTCTGTATATCCCAATACAGACCAAATATGAAACCCCACTAGAGTTACCATGAGGAAAACACAATCGCATTTGCAGTGTAGGTTCCATACTTTAGTCAAAGGTTTTAGACAATAAGCGATAAACTTCTACAGTAGACATTACTAACCGTCTATGAAAGCAAACCCAGTCAGGCAAACAACAGGCAAGGGAAAGAGGAAATATGCCCCAGCGTCTGTACTTGTCTCACAGGTTCAGTCTGCATTCTACCCGCAGGTCTGGATTTTATACAAATGAAGTGATCTTTAGTCCTCTCATCCAGGATTATTCAGTTGAACAATTGCAGTGATCATTTGCAATTTGTTTCTTAGATATTTGTCTGTTTCCTATTTTAGAGCTTTAATATTCTAACAATTGGGCAAGATGGCTTCTGGCATCTGGGACTAAATTGTCTGCTTTCTATGACATTTACTGAGAGCCAAGGAGTTGGCTGAGTTTATTAGTCAGCTATGCATAATTTCCATGTGTTTTTGTCAAATTTTATGTTAAAACATTTAATTTTCCAGTCTTCTATGACTTTATGTAAGTTTTAATCCCTGATGTCATATTATTTGTTCTAGCATAAAACATGAGTCAATTTTCTGCATTTTAATTTTATAGTATCTGTAGAAAATTTATATATATATCATATAATATATACTAACTTAATATCTACCAATACTGTAAAATTCAAATGCAGAAAAATAACTCATGCTAAATATTAGAATAGATGTGACACAATATTAATACATTATACACAGACACATATAATATTTTAGAGTTTGGAAGTAGTTTCAGGCTTCTAAGCTGTTGAAATTTAGTTCCCATGTCACCTCATGGAGAGGTGAGGTGTTGGCTGCTGGAAGCTGTAAGAGATACAGAATCGGGAGGACAATGCCCTCAAGAGGAATCAATGCTGCCATCAGAAGACAGAATAACTCTTAAAGCAGTCAGCAACCCTTGTCATTATGAGATCAAGTAATTGACAAAAGATGGTGTTGCTACAACACACAGTGAGTCTCTTGCTCATTTGCTTACCTCTCTACTATATTTTGTGGTATCATGATGCCACATGAGGCCTTGTTAAGATGGAGCCATTGGAGCTTGTGCTTCTATCTTCCAGATTTATAACTAAAAAGAAGTCTTTTTTTCTCAGTTTTGGGTGTTTTGTTATAACAGAAAATGAACTAATATAAACATGATATTAGAAAATAATCATTATCTAATAATTCTAGTGATCTGGCAATTGCAGTAAATTATAAAGATGCCTTTCATGTAAACTTTAGGAAACACTAAAAAATAATTGTGTGACAGCCTTGTTCTAACTGAATATTTTGCACTTACATGCCTCTCTTCTTCAAAACAAACATAAATTGAAGAACTCCTACTTTACAAGAAAATCAAGGCTCTTATAACCCTTATTTGCTCCCCTAATATCACATGCCTAGCTAGTGAAAACAAAACCAACCAACCAACCAAACAAACAAACAAAAACCAGTCCATGTCCAAATGAATAATTTTCCTTTCAGGATTAAAACATGGAAGTGAAATTGTCCCTGACAGTAATTAAATTCTTGTGTTGCTAAAATTGTTCAATTTGGTACCTAGAATTAAATGTTGGCTAGTTCCATTCACTATTGTCCTATTAATACATTTGTGGCAGACTCAAATTTTGAAGCTTTATCATTAACAGTGAAACAATAAGTCCATTGCTATTATAACAGACATCATTTTCCTTACTTATGGATTTGCTTTTGCTTGGCAAATTCTCTCAGTGTTCTTATGCAAATGTGTAATCTGATCATCTCAGGGTTCCCTCCTCTCCAATATCCACCCCCACAATGTACTTAATTTCAATGGAAGCAGTCTCCCTAACAGAAGGTCCTGGAGAGAATTCTATCTCAATACACCAGATGATAAAATGACACCTTTCTTCTGGTGACTGTGAAGGGCTCTTGAAAATAGTCTCATTGGCAATATGGTCCCACATAATACTAGGAGAATGTAGTACATACTGTGCTTCATTTTTTCTCAGTGTTTAGTTTCTCACTCTTGAGTGAAGGACATCAGAACCAAGGTCAATACAGTTAATGAAACAACATGAAATATTTACCATTTATTTGAGAAATTACATGTTCTTTGCTTAATGTTAAAATCTTCAGGCTTGTCTTAGAGTTTCTACTTTTGTCATAAATCATCATAGCTAACAGCATCTATTGATAACTAAAGGGCTAGTTTGATGTTCCAATGTTCCAATCCTGCACCATCAGTGAGGAAAGTCAGGGCAGGAATTCAAGGCAGGAACCTGGAGGTGGATACTGAAGTAGGAGCCATGTAGGAAGCTTGACTACTGCCTGGCTCCTCATGGTTTCCTTAGTTTCCTTTCTTTTTTTTTTTTTTTTTTTTTGATTTTTTTTATTGTATATATTCTATATTTACAATTCATTTCCCTTTTTCTGGTTCCCCACCCCCAAAGGTCCCACATGTCCTTTTCCCTCCCCCTGCTCCCGCATCCACCCCCTCCCACTTTACTGTTCTTGTACTCTCCCACAATGATGTTTTGGTCCATTCTAGCACCAGTGTCCATTCCTTTCTTCTTATGAGACATCACTTGATATGTGATTTGTGTCTTTGGTGTTCCAAGCTTCTAGGCTAATATCCACTTATCAGTGACTGTATACCATGGGTATTCTTTTGAGACTGGGTCACCTCACTTAGTATGACATTCTCCAGCTCCATCCATTTCTCTAAGAATTTCATGAATTCATTGTTTCTAATGGCTGAATAGTACTCCATTGTGTATATATACCACATTTTTGTATCCATTCCTCTGATGAGGGACATCTGGGTTCTTTCCAGCTTCTGGCTATTATATATAAGGCTGCTATGAACATAGTGGAGCATGTATCCTTATTGCATGCTGGTGAATCTTCTGGGTATATTCCCAGGAGTGGTATGGCTGGGTCCTCCGGAAGTATCACGCCCAGTTTTCTGAGGAACCGCCATACTGATTTCCAGAGTGGTTGTACCAGCTTGCATTCCCACCAGCAGTGGAGGAGTGTTCCTCTTTCTCCACATCCTCGCCAACACCTGATGTCTTCTGAGTTTTTAATCTTAGCCATTCTGACTGGTGTGAGGTGAAATCTCAGGGTTGTTTTAATTTGCATTTCCCTAATGACTAGTGATGTTGAACATTTTTTAAGGTGTTTCTCAGCCATCCGAATTTCTTCAGGTGAAAAGTCTCTGTTTAGCTCTGTACCCCATTTTTGGATAGGGTTATTTGGTTTTCTGGGGTCTAACCTCTTGAGTTCTTTGTATACATTGGAGATTAGCCCTCTGTCGGATGTGGGGTTGGTGAAGATTTTTTCCCAATTTGTTGGTTGCCGATTTATCCTTTTGACAGTGTCTTTTGCCTTACAGAAACTTTGTAGTTTTATGAGGTCCCATTTGTCTATTCTTGCTCTTAGAGCATAAGCAATTGGTGTTCTGTTCAGGAATTTTTCCCCTGAGCCAATGTCCTCAAGGGTCTTCCCCAGATTCTTTTCTATTAGTTTTAGTGTGTCTGGTTTTATGTGGAGGTCTTTGATCCACTTGGAGTTGAGCTTAGTACAAGGAGATAAGAGTGGATCAATTCTCATTCTTCTGCATGTTGACCTCCAGTTGAGCCAGCACCATCTGTTGAAAAGGCTTCTTATCCAGCTCCAGACTTAAGCGCAGCACTTGCCACAGTGGGCTATGTCTTTCCCCTTCAATCATTAATCAAGTAAATGTTCATAGTATTACTGTGGTGATTTGAATATGCTTGGCCCAGAGAGTGACACTATTAGGAGCCTTGTTGGAGAAAGTGTGGCCTTGTTGGAGGAAGTGTGTCACTATGAGGGTCAGCTTTGAAACCTTCCTTCTAGCTGTTTGAGGTCAGTCATGCCTGCCTGGATGCTACAGTGCTTCCTGCCTTGGTGATAATGGACCGAAATTCTGAACCTGTGAGCCAACATCAATTAAATGTTGCTTTGCCCTAACTAAGACACTGACCCAGAGTCTGGTGGGAACATTTTTTTTCAGTTGAGGTTCCTTCCTTCCAAATGACTCTGCCTTGTATCAATTTGAGAAACATTAACCAGGACAAGATTTTTTGACACATTGACACATCTGTCTTATAATTCCTCTCCAGTATAATTGGACGTTTGATTTTTTTTTGATAGAGTGACTCACCTTCCAAAGCAAATTTGTTTGTAAAACTGCTAGTACTAAGATAAATGCACAGTCAGGCTCCATGTGACTCAAAAACTTGACCATGACCACTCAGAGTAGTTAAACATGAGTAGAGTGAGTATAGGTCCAGACCAGAAGACCAAGTGTCTTCCTAGACATTAGTTTTTCTGCACACAGTTAACCTTATCTTCATATGAGGTAGTGTTTCTGGAAAACACTTCTTACAAAATTTAGAAAGAGCAGGAAGTGCACTATTAAATGCTAGGCACAGTTCTACATGTGAACATGCTGCAGCATAGCAGTAGGTTCTTACATTTGAGCCTTTTTTCCATCTCATATCTGTAATATGAAAACATTGACATGGTCTATTTAGCAAGGATAGTGGGTGCTTCCTACATGCTATGACACGTTCTTAGAAATGTGTGATACATATGTGTGAGGGTACATTTCTTTTTTCCAGGTGTGGAACAACTGGTAAGGAAGATAGAATTAAACCAATGATAATAACTGAATCAACAATCTCTTAGGACACTTCTAGTTTGAGATTTAAAATGGACTTCACCATCTTCATTATTATGTGTGGATTGCAAATACACACATTGTCATGAGCAAACTGGTTGTAGAAAAAATCATCAGAGATACACTCAAAAGAAATAGTCAGTTAAAAATTCCCTATCCTGCAGAAGCACTCAGAGCTGATCCTGTGCCCCAACACTCCATACGAAAATAAGACCAGGAGAGAGCCAGTCTCCCAGGAGTGCAGACATGACTGTGAACAAATGTAAGAACAACACTGCCACTCAAATTCGTGTACCAAGAGGGACACACCCAGCACCCACAAGACACAGGAACCAAAAAGAAACCTGGAACAGGATCCTTCACATTTCCATCTGTGTACGGAATTGACCCTGTGCCACAATTCTTCATATCCAAAAAATAACAGGAAAGAGCTGGTCTCCCAGTAGTATTGACACACAGGCTTGCAGGAGGGACAAGTTAGAGTCAGAAACAGCAAGACCAGTTAACACCAGAGCTAACCAGATGGCAAGAATCCAGGGCAAGAACATAAGCAAGACACACCAAGGCTACTTGGCATCATCAGAACCCAGTTCTCCTACCACTTCAAGTTCTGGATACCTCAACAAACCAGAAAATCAAGACACTGATTTAAAAATAACATCTCATGATGATAGAGGACTTTATAAAGGACAGAAAGAACTCCCTTAAAGAAATACAGGAGAACACAAAAAACAGTGAGAAGCCCTTAGAGAGGAAACACAAAAGTCTCTTAAAGTATTACAGGAAAACACAAATAAACAAATGAACGAGTTGAAGAAAATCATCCAGGATCTAAAAATGGAAATAGAAACAATAAAGAAATCACAAAGAAAGACAACCCTGGAGATAGATAACCTAGAAAAAAGACCAGGTGTCATAGATGCAAGCATCACCAATAGAATACAAAAGATAGAAGAGAGAATCTCAGGTGCAAAAGATACCATAGAAAACATTGACAGAACAATCAAAGAAAATGATAAATGCAAAAAGCTCTTAACCCAAAACACCCAGGAAATCCAAGACACAATGAGAAGACCAAAACATCCAGGAAATCCAAGACACAGTGAGAAGAGAGCAAAGATTTCCAACTTAAAGGGCCAGTAAATATCTTCAACAAAATTATAGAAAACTTCCCTAACCTGAAGAAAGAGATGCCCATAAACGTACAAGAAGTCTACAGAACTCCAAATAGACTGGACCAGAAAAGAAATTCCTCCTGTCAAATAATAGTCAAACACCAAATGCACAAAACAGTGAAAGAACATTAAAAGCATTACAGGAAACATGTCAAGTGGCATATAAAGGCAGACCTATCATAATTATGCTAGACTTCTTAACAGAGACTATGAAAGTTAGAAGATCCTGGGCAAGATGTCATACAGACCTTAAGAGAAAACAAATGTTGGCTTAGGCTACTATGCCCATCAGAACTCCCAATTACCATAGATGGATAAACCAAGATATTTCATGACAAAACCAAACTTACACAATATCTTTCCACAAATCCAGTCCTACAAAGAATAATAGATTGAAAACATTAACAAAAGGAGGGAAACACTACCCTAGAAAAAGGAAGAAAGTAATCTTCTTTCAACAAATCCAAAAGAAGATGGCCACAGAAACATAAGTTCTCCTCTAAACAACAAAAATAACAGGAACCAACAATCACTATTCCTTAATATCTCTTAAAATCAATGGAATCAATTCCCTGATAAAAAGACATAGACTTACAGACTGAATAAGTAAACAGGACCTAGTTTTTTGCTGCATACAGGAAACACACCTCAGTGTCAAAGACAGATACTACCTCAGAGTAAAGGACTGGAAAATAATTTTCCAAGCAAATGGTCCCAAGAAACAAGATGAAATAGCCATTCTAATATTAAATAAAAATCAACTTTTAACCAAAAGTTTTAAAAAAGCATAAAGAAGGATACTTCATAATTATCAAAGGAAAAAATCTACCAAGAAGAACTCTCAATTCTGAACATCTATGCTCCAAATGCAAGGGTACCCCCATTTCTAAAAGAAACTTTACTAAAGCTCAAAGCACATATTGCACCTTATACAACAACAGTGGGAGATTTCATCAACCCACTCTCATTAATGGACAGCTCATGGAAACACAAACTAAACAGAAACACATTAAAACTAACAGAAGTTAGTTATCTACAGATATCTAGTTAGTATCTGTAGATATCTACAGAACATTTCATTCTAACCTCTGAATTTCCTACTAATGTGCCTAATGGTAGGAACTATTTGTGGCGGACATAAAATCGGGAATGGAAATGCTGCTACTGTGGTAGAGAACTTGCTGAGCATTCATGGAGTCCTAGATCTCAGTCCCATAAGTACCATGTATGGTAGTATAAACACCAAGTAATCTTAGCATTATGGGGGTGATGACAGGAGCATAAGAAATTCAACATCATCAGACTGCAGAGTGAGTTTCAGTCCAACATGGGATATTTAAGACACTTCATGAAATGCAAAAGTAGTATGCAAACAAGATAGTTTAATGTTTTTATAGAAAATAGTGTTTTAGGGGAAAGGAGTGTTCTGTTTTAAATAGGAATGGCTCCCATAGGTTCATTTGAATACTTAGTCATCAGGGAATGGTACTAAGGATTAGAATGTATGACTTTGTTGAAGGAATTATATCACTAGGAATGGGATTTTGGGTTTCACTAGAAGCCTGAACCACCCATCTCTCTCACTTCCTGCTGAAATTTGGTTCCAGATGTGGATCTTTCAGGTACCATGTTTGCCTGCATGCCATTGATCTCTTCACCATGAAGATAAAGGACTAAAACTCTGAAACTACAAAACTAATTTTAAAAAAAAAGATTGGTTATAGATCATGGAGCCCTCAGTGTGTAACTAGATACTTCTCATACTGCCAGTCTTCCCATAATTCTGTTGTGGCAGCAATATATCTACCTCACTGCAAGTTCCCTAAAGTGCAGCCATTTCAATTAATCAAGAGACTGTCTTAAGTACTATACTGACTAGTTTTACATCAACATCATACAAGCTAAAGTCATAAGAGACATTAAGAAATTTTTTTCAGAAGATTGGACTATAAACATGCTTACAGGGCATTTTCTTAATTTGTGATTTGTGGGAGAGGATGCCACCCATTGTGGGTGGTGCCAGTCCTGAGCTAGTGGTTTTGGGTTTTGTAAGAAAGCAGGCTGAGCAAGCCATGTAGAGCAAGCCAGTAAGCAGCACCCCTCCAAGACCTCTACATCAGCTCCTGCTTCCAGGTTCCCGTGCTGTATAAGTTACTGCCCTCACTACTTTTGATAATAAACTATTATATGGAAATATTCCCTGTCCTATTAATCATATCCATAGCCAGCATTGTGTAATAACCCTATAGATACAGCAATGGCACACATACATTGATGGTAATCCATTGTTCTCTAATTGGGCTTAAGATCCATTCAACAAGAGGAGGACCATTCCTGTACTTGGAGCCCTACCTAACTGCTCAGTGCTTGTAAAATCATGATTAATAGAGAAGACTCTGTAAGCACTAATTTACTAAACCAGCATATTCCATAATAACAATCTACAAAACATTGTTCTCATACCTACTAACAACTATAGTCTTCACCTGATATCAGAGAAACTTTTCTTTCTAACAGATAGAAAACACTATAGAAAGCTACAACCTATCAAGGTGTAGAGCTTTGAAGTGCCATCTCAATGGATATGTGTTTAAAATATTCCTAAACCTTGGAGAGTATTGTGGGAGAAGGGATAGAAAGACTGTAAAAACTAGAAGACTGGAGATGTCCATAAAGTCTCCAACATGACTAACATAACCATCAAAATGTGAGCTGACCAAGAAGGGTACTAATGAGCATGCCACACTTGACAGAGAAAATTCCATGAGGCTTCAATAATATACAAGGGAAAACCATAAAGCTGACAGAGGAAGAAAGTCTTTCATCGGGAAGAGCATACCAATCAGTTGTGCTGTGCCAAATAGTATTCCTAAAAACATTTATATAAGTAACATTATGCAGACTTAGTGGGTTATATTCAGGAATATATATGTACATGCAAATACATATATATATATATATATAAAATAACAGATGATGACAAAAGAGACTATGATTTTGAAGGAGAGCAGAGAAGGATATGTGGGAAGGTTTAAAGGGAGAAAAAGGAAGGGAGAAATGTAATTAAAATACCATTTCAAAAATAACAGAAAGCATATAATACATGTAATTTGATGTATAAATATACATATATAGTTTTAATGAACTTTTCTCATCTGGGCAACAGTAATTCCTCTAAGAGCCAAAGACTAGCTAATAAAAATTCCAATACCTCAATTCACTTGACAGTTTCTTTCTAGGTGGAATTTTCTCTTCACAAAGTGTATTTTCTCAGAAGAAATTTTCTCTAAGGACACTAAGACATATTAAGAAATAACTGTGAAAGTTTTTTAGTCAGGCTTCTGAATTCCTATGTCTTCGGATGCCCCATGCTTCCTTTCAGTGTTTATTCTGGAATAATATTTTATTATGCTTATTTTTTGTAGAACTTGGAGTCAGACTCAGGGCCTAATGTGTGCTAGCCCAGTACTCAGCCACAGACTTCCACGCTGTTCCATGAACCTTGCCTTTTTGGCCTTCCTTAGGAGAGAACTTCATCCAAACCCTTTTGTATTTCCAGCTAGACTTCACACACTCCTCTGGCTCACAGACAACCCAAAGCTATAAAAGTCACAGTGACCATCAGGAAAAGAATTATGCATGGGCCTTGCCATAAGTTTTCCTTCATTTAAAATTTTTAATTAGCTCTGTAAATAATATACAGACTAATGAGTTTCACTGTATTTTCTCTTATCTCATTTTAGTTTCTAAAATTTTTCTAAAGATATATATTGTATACAGACCATATTCCCCTTAGCCCTGCCCCCAATTCCCAGAGTTAATCCCCTTGTTCCTTCAGAAATTTTGACTTTTATTTTCAAGTGAAATTTTGTTATTATACAAACTCTAGGAGCCATAAAAGAGTAAACAACATCAGATAAGCATTGGTTGATATGATGGTTTTAAAGAAAATGGCCCCCATAGGCCCATAGGGAATGACACTATTAGGAGGTATGGCCTTATTACAATAGGTGTGGTTTTGTTGGAGGAAGTGTGTCATTGTGGGGATAAGCTTATAATCCTCAAGCTACCCACAGTGTGGTGAAGTCTCCTTCTGCTGCCTGTGATGGAAGATGTAGAATTCTCAGATCCTTCTACAAAATCATGACTAGCTGTATGCCACCATGTTTCCCATTATAATGATAATGGGCTGTAACTGCAAATCTCTGAAACTGTAAATCAACCCCAATTAAATGTTTTCCTTTATAAGAGTGGTCATGGTGACTCTTTGCAGCAATAGAAACCCCAAAACAGTTTGTTTTTAGTTTTTTCTTTTGAGCAGAACCACAAAATGCTTTGTCCTTCCTGTATCTAAGACGAGTCTGGTAAACAGTTTTGATAGTGGTCATATCTCCCTAAGCAAAGGGCAGTCACTTTACATTCCAAAACCCAGTAGGCCCCTGAGCCTACGCTTGTAACCTTCTATGTGTTGACATCTCTTCAACCAATATCAGGTCTGTGGGTATCAGACTGTTTCTACAGCACAGAGGAATTGTCCACACCTGTGACCTGCCAGACCGATGCCTTATGCCAGCATGCACGAAAATCACACCCTTGCAATTTTCCAATTGTTGGCTGAACCTTAGCTTCTACCCAGCTTTGCTATTAAGTATGTTTCCACTTATTTATCAGTCCCTCCCTCATAGAGAATTAATTTCATTCCTGCTTCATAAGGTGTCTTAGTCAGGATGTGCTATAAAGAAACACCATGACCAAAAAGCACATTGGAAAGGAAAGGAATTACACTTCCATATCATAATCCATTATCGGAGCAAGTTAAGGAGAGGAATGTAAGCAGGGTTGGCACTTGGAGGCAGAAACTGATGCAGAGACCATTTAGGGATGTTGCTTACTGGCTTGCTTCCTCTGACTTGCTCAGCCTACTTTCTTATAGAACCCATGACCACCATCCCAGGGACGACACCATCCACAATGAACAGGGCCCTCCCCCATTGATCACTAATTGAGATAATGCCTTGCTGCTGGATCTCATGGAGGCATTTCCTCAACTGAAGTTCCTTCCTGTCCAATTATACTAGCTTGTGTCAAGTTGACACACAGAACCAGCAAAGAGAGAAAGAATGGTTGACAAAGATGTCAAGATTAAGGGGTCAACAGACTTGGAACAATGGAGGCAGTTTCTAAGTTTCTAGGTCTTTTAAAATCAGAGGAGGAATAACCTTTCACAGCTCATGGGGTGATGCCATGATTCCCCAGTAAGTACAATATCTAGTGAAATTTCAGCCATCTTGCCACAGCCCTGGAGATGACATATCCAGATACAGGGAAGCCAGAGATCAAATAATTGGTTCTGATTTCAAACATGAAGCCACCTGCCAGACAGCTACTGTATGGGACAATATGTTCCTCCTTGTCCCTCTTTGTCTTTTTGGAGGCTTCAGTCTATTTTCATCCATGTGTTTCCTGACATAGCAATATAGGCTGTGTATTTCTGTTTCTATTGTCCCATTACAGGGACACTTCTGTACCCCCTATAACAATGACTTTAATCATTAATTGTTTATTGTTGCTACAGTATATGCAGGGTTGGTATGATACATATTGTAACTAAACTTTAACATGTCTGCAGTTAGCATACACAATATTTTGTTTTATTACACTAATTTTCAAACAAAAGTTGTGTTGCTTATTCACCTTCCCTGGTATTTGTCCCTACACCACAACAACCTCTAGTACTATCCCACCATTTCCCTACCCTCTTTTCTGCTTCCATGTCCCATGTATTCTCTCCATCCCCTTTTTCTTCCCCCTTTCTCCACTCTCTATTTCTGGCCTCTTTTGTAGTTTCATAGGCCATACTCATTCAAACTTACATGCATATACATAATTATTATGAACTAGGATCCACATATGAGAGAGAACATGAAATTTTTGTCTCTCTGAATCTCTGAGTTATCTTACTTAATATAAATCACTCCAGGTTCTGGTGCTAAAGTCCTGTTCCCCAGTTGGTTCTTGATTTGTCAGTAAAGAAAGCCAGGGGCTAACTGCTGTGAGGGAGGTGCAGGAGGGACTTCTGTTTCCCACGAGGCACAAGGAAGGAGAGAGGAGGTTTCTGCCATGCTTTGGAGGAAGAAAAATATAACAACCATGTGAGGTCTCAGGGGGAGCTGGGGCCTGTGGCCACCACTAGATGCAGGTGGTCATGAATGTTTGGCAGGGGCTAGATGGGAATAACCACTGAAGTTTAAGGGCAGGTGGAGAGACAGAGATAAAAATAATAAGGGCATGTTTTTCCAGGTGGGAGACAGTAACACCCAGAAATTGTGCCAAGAAGGCAAATTGTAAAGGAACAAACTATGTGTGTTTCTTTTACCCACAGATTCAAAGGAAGCTGGGAAAAGGCTGGAAGCACAGTCACTTCCAAGAGCTAAAGGCTGGTAGAGCAAAAGGGAAGCTGGCTGGGGGTTCATAGCTCAGCCAGTCCCAGAGCAAAGGCAGTAGCATAAACTGCATGCAACAAGCTCCATTCATTTCTCTACAAATTTTATTCTGTTCCCTTCCTTTATAGAAGAATACAATTCTATTGTGTGTATGTATCTGCTAATAGCCAGCTAGTTTTTCTCCACTTTCCTGATACTGCATACATAATGCAGTGATAAACACAGATTAGCAAAGATCTCTATAGTAACATACTTGGTGATGTGTCCAGGGGATGTAAGTTTTGACTTTTTCTGCTAACTTTCACGATGATTTCTAGAATGACTGAGCTAGATTACATTTCTTCTAGCCATGAATGAGGGCTCCTCTTTGCTTATATCCTCACCAGTTCTTCTGTCACTGGAAATTTTGATCTGAGCCATTCTACTACAGCAAGATGCAATATATAAAAGTTTGCATATATTTGAAGGATTGGAATTTTGAGCATTTTTTAAATATTTAATAGTCATTGTGTTTCCTTAGAGAACTCTCCATTTCACTAGCCCATTTGTGACCCAGCAGTTTTGATTCTCTGGTTTTAAACTTTTCCCATTCTTTATATAGTCTAGTCTGAGATGTAGTTGGCAAAGATTTTCTCCCATTCCATGGGCTGTCTGCTAGCTCTGTTGCTACTTTCCTTTGCCATACAGAAAATTTTTACTTTTATGTACTCCCATTTATTGATCCTTGGAAATAATTCATATGCTGTTGGAATGCTAATCAGAAAGTTTTGTTCCTATATATTGAAGCATCATATTATTTATGTTTTTTAATCTAGAAGTTTCAATATTTCAGGTTTGAAATTTAGGTCTTTGGTTCACTATGATCTAAAGTTTTACATTTTGAAATAAAGCCAGACCTCAATCACCACTACATTAAGTAGTCAAATATTGGGGGCACAGCAGAAGGCCCCTCATGTGGCCCTCACACCATCATCCCTCACTCTCCTCCTACACACACCAGCTATCTTAAATTTTGTTACAGCCACTAGCATCTTTTTTTCAGTGCTTCTTCCTTGAGGATGTATTCCCAGTTAATATAGGGCAGCTCTTGAACTACCTATAAACAGAATGCTACTCTCTATATTGTTTTTATAACCATCAGTATCTTTGCTTTTCTTCTTTTTAAATTTTTTGAGACAAGTTCTTGCTTTGAGGTCTTAGATGATTGGCCGTTTGCTGTGTAGCTCAAGCTGACCTTGATCTGGGCACACTTATCTTGCCTCAGCCCCCACAGTGCTAATATTCAAGGCCTGTGCCACCATACACATTGTCTTTATAGTATAGCCATGAGTACTGTGTAAAAGCATCCTCATTTGCATCATTGAATACTATTTTATTGTTTGATTATGCTGTCATTTACCACAGTTGGTAGGTATTCAGGTGATTTTTCAGTTGAGACAAGGAATAAAATCCTGACACCCACAGTCTTGTAAATAAATCTCAGTTGATATCTGCAAGATGTTTTTCTAGATTATATACCTAGAGGAGAAATTTCTGGATAATAAATTGAGCATGTTTTCAATTTTACCGGAAAATGCCAAACATGTTTTTTCAAAATGCCAACAAATTTATACTCCCACTAAAAATATGTGAGATTCCTCATACCACATTCTTAGCAAAGTATCGCTAGACTTTACATATTTTTTCCAAAGCAGTTAGGTAAATTCATTGTTCTTTTCATTTGCATTTTTCTGATTACTAATTAAGTAGTAATCTTTTATATTTTAATGAACATTTGGTTATATCCTGTTGAAATTTGCATATATAAAGTTAACATTTCATTATCATGTTGTCTACTTTTTTATGCTTATTATAAGAGCTCTTTGTATATCCAGGCATTGAGTCTGGATATTTTGCTGGAAAGAGACTCTACTATTGTGTGTGGGTTTCTTTAATTTATGATGATTTAAATAATATAAGTTCAAATATGTATTTTTGTACGTTACCAAATCCTTTCTGTTTACTATATTTTCAGGCTAGCTAAGAAAATACTTCCTTAAACGAAGGTAATGAGGAACCTGTATATTATTTTCTCAAACTTTTGGGGTTAATCTACATGAAATTTATTGCAATTTATGGCAAATGCCTTAGCACCACCTCTGTCAAAAACTAACAGTAAAGGGCTTCCTCTGTCAGAAACAAGTGTCCAATGTCTGTTTCTAAATCCTCCATGATGTTCAGAAGAAAAATGACATGTCCACCACACAATGAAAAAAATATGACCAACATGTGTTCAGTGTTCAAAAAGGCAAGTGAGAAATGGGATCTTTCCATGGAGTTTTTAAGAACAGTCACATGATTGTATTTTGTTGAGAGAATTGACTGTCTCTGAGCAGGCGAGTGGATCCCCACTAGATGAACCTGGGTGTTTATTTCAAAACAATCATTACTATTGAATTTGAATTCAGAGGTCTTTATATGCCCATAACTTTTTTTTTTTACCTCTGACAAAAGAGGTATGACACCAGTCAGGACAGTATTTTTCTCAACGCAAGTTTTATCACTCAAACAGATTTAAACATGTTCAGATAATCACCATAACTAGAGCAAAGCAATTTTTTTGTTATTCTTGAGAACTTTTATTTTTTTTATATTGTTATTAATCAAAGTTCTTTAAAGGAACAGAAACGATGGAATCAATACATCTCTGTGTGTTTCACTCTGTGTGTGTGTGTGTGTGTGTGTGTGTGTGTGTGTGTGGTATATGAATGCATGCACTCTCACATGCACACACATGTGCATGTTTGTGTTTATAAAGTGATACACAGATTAGCTATTGATGTGCTCCATGTGCTCCAACAATGGCCCTTTACATTGGAGAGACCCCTTTCTCCAAAATAGGAATGAACTGAATAGGATCAAACAGAACAGAGCTAAACTAACACAAACAAACTAAACAGAATGGAATAGATCTGAACTGAACCAAAACAGAACTGTTTAGAGTCATGCAAATCTGAACAGAGGAGATGCACCCAGTACCAAACCTAACTGCACTGGATAGAATAGAACAGAACATCACACTGCACTGTCACAATCATAATAATAATACCACCGTTTTTCTTAGGTCACTGGTAGGTTGTCTGTGCCTGCACAGACTCACTCCATATACATGTGCACATGGGGAGCACTAAATGAACTCAGTGAGTTATTAAAAAGAAATGGACATGAAGTTGTGAGGGAGGTATGTCAGAAGAGTCCAGTGGGAGTTGAAATGATTAGGAAGTGAATATGACCAATGTTCACTGTATAGACGTATGACATTGTCGATGAATTTAAAAATTCATTATGCCACCACTCACCATGTAACACCTACCACATCAAAGTCAGTGAGTCAAATGTATGGGATGTCCTGGCCAGTTGTCCCCAGCATCTCTCAGATTTGTCCAGCCTCAAAAGAGTTGAATGCTATTGGTGAAACAAAGCCATGGGTGCAGGCTTGAATCAATGGTTGTTATGTTGTTGGGATGAACAACAGATTTCTGCTCTTGGCTACTACTTGATGTCAAACAGAGAAGTCCAGAGGTGAATTTCCAATATAAATTCATGCTTTGAGAGGATGAAATCATCTTTTTTTCTGGAAGTGGACTTCATTATGTCGTATCTTGTAGAAGTCAAAAGTCATATACACTGGAATGGATTTTTCTTCCTTGCCTTTGTTGACCTTCCTAACCCTACTAGGCAAGGGTGTGTTAGTGTGCTCAGCCATTTAGCACTCAGTCATAAATTCAATAAGCTCATGAGCAGTTCATGCTTGTTACATGACTCAGGCACTGCCAGCACACATTGTAGCATGGTGGCCTTCTGAAGCCATAGGAGATATAGCTGGTAGCCATTGATACCTAGGCTGGGATTCAATTCTCCAGCAAGTGATATAAAACAGAGTGGGTGAGCATTTCAGGGTACTGCCCCCAGTAGGCAGGACAGAGAAGTACAAGAAGCAAGAGCAACCAAAGTGTGTAATTTACCATCACAGCCATCACCACTCTTGGGAGCTTTGTATTCCATATCTCAGCATCTCTTGCCCCCAGCATCTCTCAGCTCTGTCCAGCCTCAAAAGAGTTGAATGCTATTGGTAAGGAAAAGCCATGGGTGCAGGCTTGAATCCATGGTTGTTAATGTTGTTAGTATGAACAACATATACATGCATACTTCATCTTTGTGTGTTTCAATCTCCCATTTTTGTGCAAAGTATTATTTGAAATGAATAACAGATAAAGATGTGGTCACAGATTTTATAGTAATAAGATAGAAAGCAAGAAAAAAATTATAGTAATAAAAGGAACGATCAAAGTTATTTTGAAAACACAGAGAGGAAGCAAAAATGAATGTGTTTTCTATACTGGATTTATGCTTGTACTACATTTCACAGGGAGCCAGGAATGGTGTCACGGGAATGATAGGTGGCATGAAAGGTGATGGTGAGATGGCTTAGTGGGTAAGAGTGTCTATTGAATGAGCTGAGTACCAGAGTTTAGATCCATTCTCCAGTGAGTGCCACGAGCTCAGCACAGTGAGGTGACACCAATGGGATCAGTGAGTCTTAAGGTAACCAAGCTTCTCTCAAGGTTCAGTGAGAAACATTCTCTTAGGGGAGAGTGTTAGAGCAGCACACGTAGCAATTTATCCTTTTATAACCTACAGCAGGGCACACATGTGCACACAAAGCACACTCACATGCATACATACACTCACATACAAAATAAATGTTCAAAGAAACAGCAGAATAGACTTCTAGAACAAAGTAAAGTAGATCTGGGGTGTAGAGAATAGTTAGCCATGTTGATATGGAAGAGGAAGCCATTTGGGCACAAGCGATCCTGTGTGAAGATGAGGATGTGTTGAGATGTCAATAATTGGATTGAGAAGTAGTGAGACAGAAAGGAATAGGCCAAGTTCACTGCAGAGCAGAGAGAACACAAGAACAACTCCTTTGAACAAAGGCCACTGTAGCCAGCAGAAAGCTTTCATAAGAAAGAGGGCATCTAGCACACTGAGCAAACTGGTGCAAGAAGCACATCTGGCATCTCCTGTCCTCATGCCCTCATTCAAAAGAGAAAAGCCTTGCTTTACACAACATAACTGTATCTTCAAATAATTATACAGCTCAGAACCAGATGTTCTTTTGACTGAGGAAGATAATATTCAATAATAATGGCCATTTTTCTCTTATGTGTATGTGTCCTTTGTTTCTGTTGATGGAAGAAGGAAGAGATAACATTTGATTTCTGGAAAACCAGGAAGCTGATCAGAGAACCAGATTAGAGTATAATTACTTCTGTAACTTGCTGGCTGAGAGACTAGGAGAACTTACCACAGAATCTTCCAGAGCTGCACTGCTGAGTCGTAGTTCTGTGAAGAACTGTAACTAGTTAGATACAAGACTGCATTTGCTGAGAGGCAGGCATAAGAAAAAGAAAAATATAAATTAAGATGCTAGATGACTTCTCCTTTAATGAAGTGTCTGTATCCCTGGCAGTCTTGAGGAACATTTACTCCTGGGCAGTACTCTGTCCTCAGTGTGTAGTGGAGTTTCAAGTAGATGGCCCAGGATGCATTAGGAAACAAGTCATTGATTATATGAATTCTTTTCTACTGCCTCAGGTTTTTTTTTACTATTTATAATTACCACTAATAAAACCTCTATCTTCAAGATATACTTTTTGCAGTTGGTTTTTGTGCCCGTCTCATGGGATTACCACTGCCCAAGTTGGTAGAGGTTCTGGGTCAGAGAAATCTTGAATTTAGTTAGAGGGATCCTGCCATTTTCCAGAGGGTTGGGCTGACTAAACTCACTAGGTGAACAATGATATAGCTATCAATGGAGCCACAAGGATTCTAATGGAGTCCTTGTATTAGTCCTTTGCCATGTGGACCTTGGTCAAGATAGTCATAAGAATCATACAAGAACCTTCTTAAAAGCCTATACCAGTTTCCATTCTTAGACAATATAATTTAATAGACCAAGGGATTTGTATTCTTTTGTTAAATTTTCTCACATAATATTTAATGTATAGGCAAAGTTGTATGATAGTGCTTTAAAAAAGTATCCTAGCTATAACCCATGGAATGTAGCACAAATAGTCCCCAGGCCACAATGCTGTTCTTCCCTCACCTAACCAGCAAATCGCAGAGGTATGTTAGAGGCTATTACTGCAGAGAGCAGACTCTCAGGCAACTCTCCTCCTGATATATGGGCTAAGCAGGGAAGCCAAAGATTCTTCACTTCACTTACTTAGATTGTGGCTACTCCAAACCTTCCTCTTTCAGCAATTCAGACCATGACATTTTCCAGGAAGCTTTGTGTTCTGCCCATAGTTCTTGGAAGACTCTGGTGAGTTAAAAATATGAACTGATGTTTGGGTGAATCTTTACTAGCAACGTGAATCTCCATTCAGCTGCTACACAGACCCTAGCTCTCTGATGTCTGTCTATAGAGGAGACTCTGCCAACTTTCAGTGAGACTCAGAGGCTGTGAAGATGACATGGACCATAGAACAGACATGTTTCTCTCTGCCACACACAGCTCTCTCTGCCACCAGACTTCTCTCAACCAGTTGTTCTCAATCTTTAACATGGATCAGAAATACCAGAGGTTTAGAAGGAGTACATGCAAAGAATCAAAGATGAGTTGAATAACTTAAAAATGTATAAACCTAATAAATAGTACAAATAAATATAAAATGCAATAATGAAGATATGTAAAAATGATCATTTAGTGAAAATCAGTCCCAGGGCCTAACTCTAGACTCTCAGTATCTCCCCTGAGGTTCTTCATTGTTAGCAGTATACGTTCCTATGCAAGACTGATGGAATGGATCCACGGACTAACCTGTGCTCACACTTCAAGGGCAATCACATCACATAGCTCCTGAGATAGATGTGTTCAGACTGTAATAAAGAACTTATTTATTCTACCTTTTTCAGTGGGCTTTGATTATATTTCAATAGTTAATTAATATAAGTGTAAATAATTGACTCTTTTTTATCCTGGAAAGCAAGTCAAATATTGTACAATACCATATGAAGAGTGTTGGGTTTTGTTTGTTTTCTCTACTAGAAGTGATGTAAGATCAGTTGCCAGCTCAGATAGAAGACTGGACAATAGGATCCTGAAGGGAGGAGAGAGAACTCTAATTTCAGCAGTAAAGATGCTTTGTCAGGAGTTTATTACTTTTTACTCTTCTTTGGATAATTATTCAGGAAACGTTCTATGTGCTATGTCAAAATATCACCAATTTACCTGTTTGTTCACATATTTTAATTTTTTTCCAGAAGCCCTTCTATCGAAATGATTATTTTTACTCTATAATTCATATACTTTTCACCTTTTGCCATTGTTCTTCCTTTTTATTTAATAATGGGTAACTGGACTAACCATTCACACCTCTACTGTATGTGAAATGCACTATTTTCTCTCCCCAATTTTGAATTCAAATATATAGAATGCAAATTGATTATGGAGATATGAAAGCAATGTGTAGCAAAGGAGGAAAGATCACATTGTTCTGGGTTCTTAGGTGGAACAGTCACTTATATATCACAAATACATGCATTTGGTAAATTCTCTCTTTCTCCTTTGTTCAGTACTTAATTAGGAGAGAGATTTTTAATAATTCTAGAGACTGGCATTTTGCAATTTAGTATAACACAATTTCTTCTCAAAGATGCCTTGTTCTTACAATTATTATGACTCATATCTTGAAATTTAGTGGTTCTCACCCTTCCTAGTACTGCAACCCTTTAAGAGAGCACCTCAGGTTGTGATGACCACATAACACAAAGTTATTTTTCTTGCTATTTCATAATATTGCTTGTATATTTTTGCTTATAATCTTGCTATTTTTAAGCATTGTAAAGTAAATATCTGTGTTTTCCAATGGTCTTCAGGGACCCCTGTGAAACCTTGTTTGATCCTCAAAGACCCACAGGTTGATAATCACTGTTTGAGGCAATATTAGTTTATTCTATATCATAATAGTGTGTGTGTGTGTGTGTGTGTGTGTGTGTGTGTAGCTTATAGAAAACAAAGCACTATATCTTATTTTGGAAAACTTTTCCCTAACACTTATTTAGAAGAAATCTTCCAGGTATATTATAAGAAACTAGAGATGTCAATTTAATAGATGTTATTTCCTAGCCACAGGAAGTTCCTCTATATACAAGTGCACTTCAAAAGTCACAGTATGATCCTAACACAAGAATACATATCTTAAACAGAAATATTTTATTTTAAAAGTAGCATTAAAAGTAAAAATAGAGCCAGGCACAGTGGCACAAGTCTTTAATGCCAGCACTTGAGATGCAGAGGAAGGTTGTTCTCGGTGAGTTCAAGTCCAGCCAGGACTGCATGGTGAGACCCTGTCTTCCTTGCACAATAAAGTAAAATCAAAATCAAGCAGTGTTACTATTTTTGTAAAATAATTTGGATTTTTAACACAATAACTTAATAAATCTCACTAACTATTAAATTATCTGTAACCACACTAAAATCATCCTAATGAGATATATGGACAACAGAGCATACTCAAAACTTATCAGTGATGATCAACAGATTTCCAAAAACCCATGTATAAAGACACATAATCAATTAAAACTTAAAATTTTCACTAAATCTTATAAAATAGTATTAAAATTGTATAAACACCATTAATATTTGTAAAGTTTATTTAATAATAATAACACTGACAAAATAAAATAATGGGGCAAGAGTTTTTAAAATGTTGTCACCATTTATCCCTAAAGACTTGTGGAAATCAGTGGAGGAAAAGTTCTAAATTTGGAAAAAAAATAAATCTTAGAACAAAGAGAAAATAAAGGTAGCTTATAAATGTTAAAATATGTTTACCCTACCAGGAAAAATGCAAATAAAGTAAGATAATGTTCAATACAAAATCAAAGGTCAAAGACAATCCAAGTTACTTTACAGTGTCAATAGACACTGTTGACAGGTGCTGTATAACTACCACAAAATGCACCCTGCTTTGTCTTATATGCCTTTTGGGTTTTTTTAGAATTTTATATATGAGTGCTATAGTTAAGCAATTTTTATCACTCAGTTGTTTCTCCCATCAACTCCTGAGTTTCTTCACTCCCTCTCAATTCAAGGTCTCTGCTTCTTATGTCATGTGTGTATGTATATATGCGAATATACATGTGTGTGTATATAGATATGTATGTATCCTATTGCATGTATTTGGTGTTAAATATACATTTGTTTGGAGAAAAGCAGGTGGGACTGGATAACCTATCAAGAGGCTCAGCCCTGGAGAACACTAACACCGATGCCCTTCATCTAGAAGAGCAGCCTTATGAGATTTCTCCATGTTGGCATGTCAGCCAGTGTTGTCATTGTCCAGTTCTTGTTTAAGTGACAATATTTTGTGACTCTGCGAGTTCAGCTGCTATGAGATCATGTTTTCAAGACATGAGAGGGAGCCTTAGGTTTAGTAACTGAATCACCTGAGGCTGGGCATACTACCGTCACTTATTTTCTGCATTTCAACCCATTCTAGATCTCTGTAATAGCTTCTAGATACTGCAAAAAGAAGCTTCTGGATGAATAGTGTGAGCTAAACATCTCTGTGGGTGTGACAATAAGCACTTAAACTGGCATTAGGAATTTCATTGCTTAGGAAAATAGCAGCAATAGGTTCTCATTCTAGACTCTTCGGCCACAGAGAATGGGCTAGGTTTACAATGCCAGGCCTGTATTCCTTCTTACTTTGTAGGTATTAAGCCCAATTAGGCAGCTGTTGGCTATCCCCAAGATAAACACTCAATCGTTGCACCATTGTGGATATCTTTCTGGGCTGATCATTATTGTGGCTAAGCTTTCCAGTTGAGTAGACTACTGATTGCTTTTCTCCCCTGACAGCTTGCAGAGCAACTCTGAATATTGTGAGAACTCCTTCAAGAAGGAGGTAATGAGGTAGTTCCATCTCTGTTACTCTAAATCTTGTGTCCAAATTCTATCCATGCACCAACAGTACATATACCTGCCTCTTAGGGAGGAGCTTTCACTGGGAAGTGCTATTCCATTTAGAGGGAACCATGTGATTAAGCAGTAGAATGGAAGAGAAGGAAAGTTATGTTAGGCATTCTCATGACCTACCAGATTCTCTAGGTACAAACTTATTTTTCTACTACAGGTAGATAGCATTAAGCAAATTATACAATGTTTGTTCTCCTATATATGTAAGGCCTAAGTCAGAAAGGTATGAAAATTTACATGAATTAATACATTGCCTGAAGGTCAGTAATTTATGTATTTAGCATCACCAGTTCCAGCCAGGATATCAGTATATGGTTCATTCCAAAGCTTATGTTTTCCTGGTCTGAAACCAAAACCAGCAGGGATCTGGGGAATCCCAGGGCATGCCATCCATGGTTCTGGGAGTCAGGAAAGTAATCCTCAGCTCATAGATATCCTTAGTGGCACAGATCCAAGCTCGGATCCAGCAACCCTTATGAAGGTTATTTGGTGATCATGGAAGTGGAGAGGTTTATTACTCTGAGTTCATGAGAACCATCCCACCCAGCTAAGAAAAAACCAACTGCAACCAACTAAAAAGACAGGACATGTTTGTCTAGTGATGTCCAGAGAATTTGACCAGGAAGTACCTGAAAGGGAGAGGGTATTTGTGCAAACAAATATTTGTGGTAAGAAATTAAAATAATAAGGCAGCCCACATATAACCTTAGAAAATACCTATCTTATCCTTTTGCCTTGAAGTAATTAGTTTCTTACAGCAGTAACAAGGATGTATAGAAGGTATGATTCTGAAACACTACATCAGTGCCCTGAGCCCTTAAGCTCTGCTGTTCCTCTTACTAGGCCAAGGGACAAGTGTCCAAAAGTGTCATTTTTTAAACTGCTTTATATTTCTTATAACACGAGATTTAAATGGGTAGAGTAGGCACAATCATTTACTGCAGGGTCTCACTGAAGACCCAGCAGATAAATAAGATAGTTTTGAGTCTCATTTACATGAGGAAACAAATTGAGGATCATAGAACTCAAAGTAATATTGTGGCTGACCTTCAGGTCTTGACTATTTAACTACCACACCACTGTTCTTCTTCTTCTTTATTTTTTCACTTTACTCTCCTCAACTCTTTATTTTCCCTTAAGAATAATCTAAAATATGATTTTTCTTCAATGTTGGTAGAGTGATAATATCAAAGAGAAAGCCTTTTTTTAAAAAAACAAATAGAAAGTAAAGCAATTCTGACAATTACCAAGAATGTCTGATTTCAATCTTTCAGGTAAGCCATTTACTTATTAAAAGCCATGCTGCCTTTTGAAGCTTGACACAATTGTACAGGATGACTGGGTAGAACATGGAAGTCCCACTTCCCCTTCATCTGCAGCCAGGACACTGGATTGCTGCTTTGCCAGGCAGGGAGACGGGCATGTTGGGACATTGTGTAGGCAGTAACCTAGAGGTCTAGTAGGAGAGACCTTGAGACGGCAATAAGACTGCCTGGAATCAAGTGCTATAGAATCCAAACTTACTATGGGCTGCCATAAACCTTTGTCCCTTTAGACATCAGGTTTTCATGCGTTGACTAGAGAGACGGCAGTCAGTGGCTGAGAAACGTCCCACCCGAATTCTGATTCCTACAGGTCTTCCTCTGCGACTATGGACAAGTTGAATCTCTGTTTCCCCAGCAGTAATTTATAACTAATAATTTTTGTCCTGATCATGTATCTTTCTGGAAGGACGAACGCATTAAAATAGGAAACTAAATACAAATTTAACTAAAAGATATGGTTTATCTTGTAATTACTGACAGTAACTAATTTTTTTTTTAATTATAGTGTCAGCATGTGGAAAAAATTATGAGTGATCTTTAGAAGGGCCTTGATGGGTTAAATGTTCGGGCATCTGGTGAACTGCTGGCCTCAGCTGTTTAAGTGACATCTCGGTGGGTCAAGTTTCTCTTCTCTTTCCAGCCCATCTGCTCACAGCTTGTCATGATAAACACTTCTGAGTTACAAAGCAGAGAGTACACAGCAACGAGAGAGGGACAGTGTCCTGGATCTTGACTAGACAATAATATTAGAACAAAACAACCTTCAGACATCCACCCATCACTCCAACCCCGCCCTACCCTGTCTGCCTACCCTGGCTCTTCCTTTCTTGCCTGTGCCTTGCCTGTGTTTCTAAGTTGCATGCTGGACTACAGGCTACAGGCTTCAGGTAATACATCAAGCTACCGTAAGGGGCTGGAGCAAGAGCAGTTCTTTTGTGTCAAAATAATGCCAGGTGGAAAATACAAGTGTCATTTATCCTTGGTTCATTGAGAGTAGCATATGCCACATGGATAATACTCGCTAGAATAGAATTCTCTCAACACAGTGTCCAGAGGACCAGCATACTTGATTTATCAGGACTCTGCAATTTGTTCTCAGACTTCTGCAGAACTACTGAAAGCCATCCTCAGTATCTTCTCTTCCCATACCACTCTTGTCTTCAAGCTTAAAAAGTCTGTGATCAGATTAATGGCAAATGATATGAATAAGACAGGTTTCAAAAGAGCCACAAATAGACAATAAATGTGTGAAATATGCTTGTTATCTTTATCCATCAAAGAAATAGAATAAATATTATATTTAATATCCCATTTGACACTAGCCAGAACAGCCACCATTTTTAAAGTAACAAATGCTGAAGAGGCTTGGTAAAAATAATTTTAAAAATTTAAAAAGAACTTTTATATACTGTTGTTAGAAATAACACAATCTGGGCATTATGGAAATTGATACAGGTTCCATATAAAAACTAAATATCTGAGTAGTATATCATCCAGCTATAACAGTCCTGACCATAAAAATCAAAGGAAATGAGGGCCAGCTGCAAACTACAGACCTGCACACACAGGTTTATTACAGTGCTAGTAGTCACAGTAGCCAAGATACTGAATCAGCACTATTGACAGATGCCAAGATATTAAACCAGTGCCCTGAAAATATGAAATAAAGTACACAATAAATCATTATTCAACCATGAAGAAAAATGGAATCTTGTCATTTGCAGAAAAAAATTGATACAATAGATTAAACTTGTAGATCAAACAGATTAAACTGGAAGTCAGCATGTTAAGTAAAACAAACCAAAAGTCACAAATGTATAAACTGTTTCCTCACATATGTGAAAACAAAACTGGATGGGGAGAAGGAAG
>OZ030018.1:76768493-76775993 GCA_964023405.1 Apodemus agrarius
TACAGACAGAAGGAAAAGAGCCCAAGAAAAGGTATGAGACCCAGACATTCCGTAAGAATGAAAAACTGGAATCCATGATAAATATGCAAAAGACCTGTATAGGTCCTTTATTATAAATATTAAAAATTTTAAATGGTGATTTTTTTTAAGGAGAGAGAAGAGAGAGAGAGAGAGAGAGAGAGAGAGAGAGAGAGAGAGAGAGAGAGAGAGAGAGAGAGAGAAAAGGCCCTGACATGGCGTTCTGAGCCGGGGACCTCTGCGGATGCATTTGAGCTCCTGGACTGTCGGCATCTACCGCTGGGCATTCGGCCTACCCTCGGGAGCAGCTTGTTTCTCCAGTGAGATGCCTTTGGAAAAACATTAATTTTTATTTGAAAGTGGTTGTCAGTGGGAGACAGCGTCTCGGTTAGGGATGGGGCGTGTCTCCTTTCAGCACTCGAACTCCATCCTGTGCCGCTTTGAAGGCCCTGCGCATGCACCTCAGTCCGAGTTCCACGCCACCCATCGTGCTGATTTAGATGGCCTTGTTTACACAGGTCCTTCGGTCCCTTTGGCTCCTATGCTCTCTCTGCCTCATCTCCCATGGGTCTCTCTGAACCCCGAGGAGAGGGACTTGAGGGAGATGTCCAGTTCCACACTGAGTACTCCAAAGTCTCTCTCGGCATAATGTCTGGCAGTGGGTCCCCGTGTTTGTTCCCATCTGCTGAGGATGGAAGGTTCTCTGGTGATGACTGAGCGAGGCACTGATCATATCTGTTTTGGTTTCATTTTAACGGTGAAAGGGAAGACAGCTCTCGGACCCATGAACCACTTTCAGAGTGTGTTCAGACTCCAGTGCTGCCAATAGTCCCAGAGGTAAAAAAAGAGGTCAAGAGTAACAGCCTCAGGACAGCAATTGCAGAAATCCTCCTAAGGCTCCAGGATAACGTGGAAGAGATGAATCCAGCCACACAGACAGTGGATGAAAAGCTTGCCTTGGGTCTAATCATAGCTAGGCTACCAACTCACTTCCAAAGGGAATAACTCTCTTTCCTCACCTGTCAAAACTGGACATTGGATGCTGTGTAGAAGAAACACCAAGTCTCCATTTGAAAAACACCTTTGGTATCATTTAGCGCTTACTTATTTGATGTAGTTGGAAACTGAGTGCGAGAAATGGGTACATTTCCACTGTCATGTCTACAACTTGATATTCCTCCCGCCAGCATTCAAGTTCTTTTTTTTTTCTTCTAGATGGTTTCTGGGTTCTTCCAAGTCCAAGAGCTCTTTACCCTTAAGATGGCCTCCTCCAAGCTCTAGCTGTGGACTCATTCTTTGATTGGTCACTAGAGGCTCCCTTTGGTATTCTTGATGGCATACTGTATGTAGCTTCTTGCTTCTATACAGTTTGTCAACTTCACATAAACCTGAAAAAATAATGCATACTGCCAAGTTCACGGAGGACATGCTCTATTATGTGTGTGGCCATCCAGGGTCAAGTCAGGCAATATCTTTAGACAGGCTATTGGGCAAGGATCAGCTTGGCAAGTTGACACTATAACCTTGAAGAAACCCCATTCTCTGGTGAACTTCAGTTTCCTTATATTTAAAACAAGTTTGTTGAACTAGCTGATCCCTAAGGCACTGTTCAGCTGTGGTGTTTTGTTGCAGAGTGTTTCCTAATCTTTCTATTCCTAAGGGGAAATTTTGTTAGAACCTAGGGGGACGTTCTTTGCCACAGGAAACCGAGGAATGCTTGTAAGCTTTGGGATTATGAAACAAATTTGAAAATATTTTATGATCCTGTGCTTTTCTCTTGTGTTTTCTAAGCTCCGCATCAAATGTTCACAGCCTAACTGTATCTTAATTCTTATTGGTAGAGATATGGATAGGGGAAGCAGGACTGATCCCTGCTTTATAAACTTGCTGTGTTTTATCAGAAAACTACTGCATTTGCCAACGTTGGCGGGAGGCATGATTAGAGCCTCAGCTTCCTAGAATTAGATCCTACTAACTGACATATTTAATCTACCAGGGAGCTCAGACATGTACAAAAGTAAATTAAAATATATGGCATTTCACAGCCAGAACTAGTTTCTTAGAAGGGAGAAAGAGAGAGCCTGCTTGGGGTATTACAGAGAGGGGAGAATAGCATGAACCAAAGTGGTGAGAAGGACACCATGTGAGGTCTAGTGAATGGACATTTTTCAGGCTGAGCAAAGTGCTGTGAAGAGGTGATATTGCAGAAGACTGATCGATTGTATGTAAATGTCATGTTTTCCTAGCTAGTATATAAGTTTTGCTTATAGAAATATTTGTTCAATTCATCTTTGGTTCCTTATTAGGACGGATGCAAAGGAAACTCTCAAAACTGATTGATGAATAAATAGGTTATATTAGAGGCATTTCCTTCCAAACTCTCAATTTGTTGAGTTGATACAACCTTACCCACACTCCTGGGAGGCAGGCTGACACTTCTTTTGTTGACTGTCACAGAGGTGCAATGTTGTCCCTTGGCTCTGAAACTATAGATAGGTTGTCTCTCACCTAGAGAAAGACGCGCTGTGGTCATCGGCTGCTAATAGTTAAAAGGTGATGTGTACTTGACATGACTATGATGATGAATTCAGTAACTGATACAGAAATAAGTCTATCAACCCAAGTTCCTTGTAATGGCCCATAAGATCATTCCTACAGATAACAGAACAAAGAAATCCAGGAATTGCTTCTGGAAAAAAATGTGCAAACAACTGTTACTCTTCTCATTGTTGCAATTAAAATACCCAACAAAACCAGCTTAGCTAAGGAGGGATTGATTTTGGCTCACGACTCGAGGGAGCAACCCATCATGGTGAGAAAATCGTGGAAGGAGGAAGTGAGGCAGCTGGTCCCATTTCATCTGCAATCAGGAAGCAGGAAGAGGAATGTCAGAGTTAAGTTTGCTTTCTCTTTTTATTCAGTCCAGGATCTCAGAGCATGAAATGGTGCTGCCCACAGTTGAGATTCACATAACTAGCTCAGTTAACCTAATCTAGAGTCTTCCTCATACGCTTGGCTGGAGGCTTGTCTCCTAGGTGATCTTACATCCTGTCATGTTGACAATCAACATCAACCAACACACAACAAAGATGTATCCAGATTGTGACAGTAAAGGTGCAAAGGGATCTACACTTCTGCCTCTATCTGGACTCTAGTTATAGATAACATGACTGCACTCATGTTAAATAGTCATAGAACTAAACAGAGACACACAAATGAGTAGAGTAAAATGAGGAAATCTAAATAACAGAGGTTGTATCATCCAGGCATGGTGGGACACACCTTGTAATTCCAGCACCCAAGAAGATGAAAAGGAAGATTGCTGCCAATTTGACATTATGTTAGGCTACACGGTGAATTTGATGTTAGTCTGGGCCATATACCAAGACTTTTGTTCTCATATAACATTATATAACCACAGATATGTAGAGGCTCCATGAGATTCCCCTGTTTCCATGTACACCTGCATTAAGGTTGTAGTCACCATGATACAATTTTCTCTAAGGGAGGAAGATCAGCTGCGTTCCCTAGTGAACTTTTACAGGAAATAATGACACCAATTTTCTTGCAGAAGACAGTGTAACAGGAAATACTTTCCAAATGTATTCAGTGAGGCCACCCCTACCATATTACAAACATCAGATAGTCAATCCAAATAGAGACAAAGACTGCAGTTATCTGATATCTGTAGGAGCAGAGAGGCAACACTCTTGAGCAAAATAATACAATCGAATCCAATAGTGCCTCAAAAGAATTACACATCCGGAGCAGGGGAGATGGCTCTGTGAGTGCAAGCATCTGCTCTGGGAGCATGTGGACCTGAGTCTGACTCCCCAGCACCTGTGATACAGCCCCACCAGACATGGCTGCGTAAGACTGTCATTAGCCCTGGAAGGTGGAGACAGGGAGTTCACTAGCCGGTCTGCCTGGATAGGAAAGGTGAGATTAGGGTTCACTAAGAGATTTTATCCCAAAGGAGTCAATTGGGAGCAATGGAGAAAAACACTGATGCCCACTTGCAGCCTCCACACATGTGCACATAGGCATGCATTCCTGTGTGTGTGCATGTGTCTGCACATGCACACGTGCGCGCATGCGCACACACAGTCAGTCAGTCAGTCAGTCAAGTGAAAGCATTAAATTTACAAACCACAACCGAGAGGGGCTCATCCTAAGTGCAAAAAAAAGAGAGAAAAGGTGGTTCGATATTCACACACCAATTCATGTAACCATGTAGTGACAGGTTGAAATGCAAACATTACACAAGCACATTAATAATACAGAAAAGGAATTCGACCAAATCCAATACCCATTCATGATGATATATAACCATGGTGGATTCTCAGCATCATCTCTTTGTCAAAACCCATAGAACACACAGCTGCTACAGCCAACCCTGACACAAGTAGTAGACTTTGAATGACAATACCGTGTCATTCATTGTAGAGTCACTGACTATAAAGTTCTTCTGGGGCATGGGACATCAGTGGTAGGGGTGTATGTGCATGTGTAGAGGCAGTGTTCTTCTTCCTAAAACTGCTGTAACAAATGAAGCTCACAGCAACAACAAAATCAAGTAACATAAAAAGCAGGGAGACTTGTCAGTGGTGGCTCTCTGGAACCCGACTGAGGAAGGCTCCTTTCTCAACAGCGATTTCATAACGACCCTAGCTAGCACAGTACACTAGTTGTTTCTCTCACACTCGTTCAATCATGAATGTGGATGGAGTTTTCCAGAGGCGACATGACATGTGATATTGCAACAGAGGGCATGTGGCAGCAGCTAGGGCAGTTCAGCTGTCCCCAGTTAGGCAAGACACTAGAGAGGTTTTGAAAAAAAGAAAAAAAAGGTTAAACAGTAATTGTCTTCTCCCTGTGTCCGCTTTGGTGAGGAAAATAGCCGGGGTTTTGTTTGTTTGTTTTTAAATTTGCCATTTTAGCATTAATGAGCTTATTATTACTTTAAATACGAGATAATAAGCATTTTCTCTTTTTTTTTTCTTTTTCTTAAAAAAATAAAAAAGGATGTGACAGGCTTGCTCCTCTGTGCAGATTAACACACAAGAGTTACAAAGGTGCAGTGTGGGTTATCACTTCTGAATGAGTGTTGAGGAATCTCAGAGGACATGAACCCTGCTCACGAGAGAAAACAGAGGCTTCTCCTTAGGGGCAGGGATGCTCGATTGAAGGTCTAAACCTGGGCAGTTTACTAAGGATGGAGAAGACACTGAGCAGAGCACTATTCAGTACGCAAGTCTACTAAGCTGTAAACCCAAGCCAGGGACACAGAAAATGGAAGCAGGAGTTGGCAGATAGGCTGGGTCAAAAGTGTATGTGTGCGTGCGTGGTGTGCGTGCGTGGTGTGCGTGCGTGCGTGCGTGCGTGCATGCGTGCGTGCGTGAGTGCGTGCGTGAGTGCGTGCGTGCGTGAGAGAGAGAGAGAGAGAGAGAGAGAGAGAGAGAGAGAGAGAGAGAGAGAATGTAGGGTGTGCATGTGTGTATATAGGGTGTGTATGTAGGGTCTGCATGTGTGTATAAGGTGTGTAGCATGTGTGTAGGGTATGTATAGGGTATGTGTAGGGTGTGACAGTGTGTATGTGTGTATAGGGTGTGTGTAAGGTATGAGTATGTATGTGTGTAGGGTGTTTGTGTAGGGTATGTATAAGGTGTATTTAAGAGGTATGTATAGTATGAGTGTGTGCATGTATGTTTAGGGTTTGAATGTGTATATGCCTGTATAGAGAGTGTATAGGGTTGTATAGGGTGTGTTTAGTGTGTGTGTGTGTGTGTGTGTGTGTGTGTGTGTGTAGTGTGTGTGTGTGTGTAGTGTGTGTGTGTGTATAGGGTGTGAATGTGTGTGTGTGTGTGTGTGTGTGTGTGTGTGTGTGTAGAGTGTGCATAGGGTTGTGTAGGGTGTGCGTGTGTGGTATGTGGGGGTGTGGGAGGGCAGGGAGGTGGATGTGGAACCAGGAGGCCCAATAGTTCAACAGGTTATTCTGTCGATGCACTGCTCTTCTGAATCCAGTTTACGTAGATATAAATGATCTGCAATAATTCCTCCCATTTTATCATCTAACTATGAGTTTTGACAAATGCATATAGTTGTTTAGACAGTATCACAGTCAAAGCATAGATTAATTTCATGAAAAGAAAAATTATTTTTGTTCCTTCATAGTCAATGCCTAGTTTATCCCAAGAGCCTGGTAGCCAATGCTGTATCTTTTTCTTTTTAAGAATGCCACATAAGTGAAATGAATTATAGAACTCACTGTTCAGAATTATTTCCTTGACTTATAATGCACTGGAAATTCATGTCAATAGATTTTTTTTAATTGCTAAAGAAGAGTTTGTTGGATTTGGTAGTGATTCCTACTATTCTATGGATGTGTTTGAGTTGTTTTCAGTGTTATGTGATCATGATGGTTTGTTTTGTTTTGTTTTGTGAGACAGGATTTCTCTGCATAGCCCTGGCCATCCTGGAACTCTGTAAATCAGGCTGGCCTTGAAATCAGAGACTCTCCTGCCTCTGCCTGCTGGGTGCTGGGATTAGAGGTGTGCATCAACACCACCAAAATTATGAGTACAATTTTATGTGCATTGGTCTATGGGGATTTATGTGAGCATGGATTAGGAAGTGGTTTTACTAGAGGAAAGGTAGTAGAAATGGTGCGGGAAGACAGATGAATAAATGGTCTCAGCTTAAGCAGTGTGCCTGCTCTTGTTATAATCTGCGTGTAGGTGATTTAATGACTGTCGCCGCACGATCATGAAACTCAATTCACTTTTAGTTAATTTTATTAACAAGGGCCATTAAGGTAGCAACTGAGATCAACTTGCTTGCTTAAGCATCAGAGAATTTCTTCAGGAGACAGAAACCCGGCAGGAAAAAACAAACAAACAAACCAGAGCCGTCCAAGAGCCATCCTTTTTCGCTCTTTGTCTCTGTAAACCTCCGTGGTGGTCAGTCAGGAAGATTACCGCTGATGCAGCAAAACATCCAAAGCCAAAAGGTTTCGCCATCAACCATTTTCATCACCAAAGAGTTCAAGCATAAACCATTCTCCAGAGCCTGTTAAATGCATTTTAAATGAACTGTCGTCCAAGGAACAAGTCATCATACCAAGGAAAAAAAATCTTTCTCTGGTGGAAGTTCTGTCTGTAGGTGGGAGAATGAGATTCTGGAAGGAACTCCTGAGAGTTGAATCCCAGATGGTACCACACGTATTACCCCAACAGAATAAAACTTCCCCTGATGTCATCTACCAGGAGTGCCGTTTTCTGGAAACACGGCAAACGACAAGTGTGGTAGTCACATGAGATAGAGCCCGGCTATTCTTACAGCCATTCTGGGGGCCTGCTGTATTCAAAGCAGCTGATCATCCTGCCATCCTAATGACTGTGAATGCCTCGAGCCTTGTCCTGAGTGATCATCCTCTGGGCAGAGTCCAGCAAACGCTCTATTTCTAACTCTTCTATATTCTTG